>JAMLFT010000174.1:0-52126 GCA_026544285.1 Pachyrhizus erosus
AGATACATATAATGGTTCTAATTGTTTAATTTCAATATTTATATAGTTTATAGATAAAAAACTAAATCAAAATTTGTCAAAAAATTTATGCTTAATTGCATAATTTTTTTTATTCAAATTTCTGTACTTTTATTACTATAAAGATATATATTTGTTCTTATTATCTTAATTATTATGTTTATAGAATTTTCAGAATTAAAAATAGATATTTTTTAAAAAATATTTTGACTTAAACTTATTTATTTATTTTTACTAATATATATATATATATATAATGTAAAATAGTTTCTTTCTTAACGAAGTAATTGTTAACTGGGAAGAAAATATGGTATTATCCTAAAGATAAAAAAAGAAAAAGAAAAAGTAGTTCACTAAATTTCCAATGATAATTCATGAGACATCAATTATTGTCACGGCGGTCAAGATTTATTAATCATTTTTTATTTTTTATTTTTCCTCACCTTCTATCACTCAGCAACAATATGTATAACAAAATGATTGTGTTTGGCACATAAGGATCAGATAGAAAGTGAAGAGGCAGTAAAAAGTATAGTCAACTTAATACAAATGATATGATTACTCATAATTACAAGTTTAGACATTTACACTAAGGCTAACTAATCATCATCATCATCTCTTGGTAATGTGGAGAGAGATGGATGTCCTTTCAGTCATGAGAACAGGCTAGGGTAAAGTGATACAAAGCACAAAAGGTACTAATGAGGCAGACAATAAAGCAAGCCCGTGATAGTAATAATGATAAATAAATAAAGTGAAGGCATGCATGCATGCATGCCATAAACTAATTAAGCTAGCTATATGACCACAAGGATTGCCCCATGTTGGCTTGATCAACGACCATGTCCATGCCAAAAAGGGACTTGGTTTCTGGAGACAAGAGCCTGCTTGATTGGAACAAGTTCTCTGATGATGAATTGGAGGCTTCAGGAAGCACTATTGAGGGTTGTGGTTGTTGTTGTTGATCTGATGGTGGTGAGAATTGGCGCATTCTCATGTGCACAACTTCTGCTTGTGCCAGTGCCAATTGGGTTTGTAGCACATCAACTTGTTGCTGAAGAGAGGATATGGCTCCCACACATCCATACACTGGGTCCCTCACTCTTGCATTGGCTTCATATACCATTGAACTAACAGCATCACTTCTTTGGTGTTCAGGTAATTCCTGTCAATCGGAGCAAAAAATTAAAAATATCACCCATGAGTACAATCTAATCATATAGAAAAATGTTGCCTGTATAACAAATTGTACAATTAAGAAAAAAAAAATGAGAAACATAAAATATAATAAATAATATGCTGAAGAGAGTAATCAACACAAAATGATATTATATGAATTATTGAATGAATAATCCGTCTCAATTATATTAATCGAAATATCATATTATATGACATTTGATTGTTACTTGGTGTCTAAGTGACTTTTAGGAAAATGATTGTTTGCTAATAGTGAGGTTAGACCATTCAGCAAAAGAAAAGAAAAAATTAAGAAAAAGTTATATACATATATATGTGTGTGTGTGTGTGTGTGTGGCTTGCATCAATGTGTCCCCATGTAAATGTTATAGAATTAAAGGGAGAAAAAACCTTTACGTACCGAAACAGATCACTAGGAAAAAAATAAAACTGATCTTCAACGAGAGGCCATACGCTTGTGAATTTTTGACCAAGATGCATAGACTAGCTAGCTTTTTGAATTTGAAGTGATCGAGGGCTATGATACAAATCAAAGAGGTTGTTTCGAAATAAACTGATCCTATGCTTAGTCAAAAAGGGGACGATATGGTGCACGTTGGAGTTGGTTACTTTGGAGGGAAAAAGAAAAATATTAAACGTTTGACTATAGCTAGCTAAAATAGTTTCGTAATCATAATACACATTGAAATACAATATATACATCCCAACGAGCCATTGAAATCTTGATTCTATTGATTATGTTGTAACTGAAAAGGCAACCCTTCAATTGATTTTCTTGGCTGTATACTGAAATTCGGGCAATTAAAGGGTAATAATATTGAGGTTTTGACTTTACAATTATGTAATCTTATTGGAAAACAAATGGATTTTCAAGGTTTATGGTCATGCTTAATGGATCCTAATTTTGTTACATCATTAAATAAATAGCAAGAAGACGCTTATGTCTATGCTTGGAATCAATTATCATGATTATTTTGCTAGTAAAGAAGAAGCCAATATGTCATCAAGGTATCTTGCTTACAAAATAATTATTCTAAATATTAATTTATTCACAGGTTGAAACATCTTTATCTGGGGAATCAACATCACTTTTGGACATATTACTAATGTGTCTCTATCAATGTAACCCTGATTTTAAAGACAAAAGGAAAAGTTGAGCATACTAAAACTTTCTTTTTTCCTGAATTATCATTGCCCAAGGAGTCCAAGACTAAAAGCCAAGCCCAAGCGGTGGTCATAAAGAGAGATGTTGAACAAATTGGGATACATATAACCACCAGTAATGATGCTATTACCAACATCTTTTTTTACTTTATCCTCTTCACACTGAGTGTTGCTTCAACTAGTAAAGCTAATTTATATACATCTGATCCTTTGTTCTCTTTATATGCACTAAGGAATCATGAGGTATTACTAGTACAGTAGTACCTAACTTTAACAAAGAATGAGAATGAGAATTATATACAGTTAATTAAAAGTGTGGACCGTAGGGCCTTCCTCAACTGTAATTAACCACTATAACGGAAGTAAAATATGGGAGAAACAAAAGAAAGATATCCTTTTCACTTTTCTTGGACAACTACTTTCAATTTAAGAAATACAATAATATTTCATGATATATTAGTATGCTAATAAGAAATTAATTATAAGCTAGAAACATGTAGAGAGGGTAACAAATTTACCTAGATGTTGTGTTAGTGTATGTTTCCTAGTTCCTAGAGTTTGTTTCAGTTCTCAAAGCGAAATTATATGCGAAGTTGTTAGACATAAAATCAATCACTTTCTTCCACCTAATGATAACTAAAAGTTAGGATATAATTGGTTCATTGTGAGTTTAAAGTTTGATATTTGTTTCTCTCACTCTTCTAAGAGGCGGTTTCATAACTTTCCAAATTAGTTTAAACTATTGTAATTAATTTTAGTTTAACCAAAAATTATTAAAACCGATCAATTTAAACCAGTGTTCAACTAATCTATTTTTAATTTTATTTAAAATCAATAAAAAAAAAGTATGCTTGTTAAGTACCCAATAATTAACCATTCCTTAATCTAATTATTTTTAACATTTGAAAATCCAATTGATGGATAAGATTGAAAAAATGAAAAAGAACGAGTGCATGGAAAAAACTAAGATAAAGAGACTAACTTAGATTTTTTTAAGAATCAGTTTTATTTAAATTACTTTCCGCAGGAAATAATTCTTAAAAATTTAGGTTATTAACAAAAACACCTTTTATATATATAAAAACTAAACCTATGACACTTAGATATCTAGCTTTCAAAAGAAATACATACGTAAAGAATCAATATATATAAGTTGAGGGGGTTAGTCTATAAATGGTCCATACTTTAAACTCAAATACTTAGGTAAAGAAATATGTAGATAGTACATCATTTATTTGCTGTTATTGTTTCATTTGAGTATGTAAAGATCTACCAGACACAGATAAATGCCATGACTTTTGAGCTTTGATGCTGATTCATAGTATATTTGGATTGATTGTAGGAATCCATGTTGAATATAAAATCATGCTGAAGTTAACACAAAAATAACTAAGTTTTGCTCCAGAAAATTACGGTAAGCTTAACTCAGAGTCTTATTAAACATGCTCTTAATATGGTTTCACTATTTCTTATATGGGCTTTGTGGATTAACCTTTACTTGGTTTATTATATATAGGTGGCTGTATGTAGCAGTGTTACACCTTTTGCTCCCAAAAACAGTCGCTAGCACTTCTAGTGCTCTATTTCACTAATTTTGTTTTAGATGGGCAAAATACTTTTGTTAATAAAAAAGCTGCCCAACTTGGTACAAGATATGCCAAGGAGTTGTCATCATTGGAGTGCTCTATTTCACCTAATAATTTCATTTAGATAATCAACAGAAAATAAAATATTGCTTATAGAAAAAAAAGAAAAATATATTAAAATACAGTTGAGAAGAAATTAGTAACATCAGAGTTTTTTTTTTTATGTTTATCTTTTAAAAAATTTCTTTAAGTATGTAGTATTATGATTCTCCCATATATATATTCACGGTTTTAAATTGTGGCTACAATTGTGTTACTATTAGCAATATTAAAGAAAATTACGGATGAAGATGACTTAATGCAGCCGCTAGTATGATTGCAAACCCTAATTTAAAATCATGGATATATTTGTCAAATACACAGCTTATATAATTCTTCTTAACATTCAATGTATAGCAAAAGTTGAATTGGTCCTACAAACTATTCCACATCAATATTTTCATGAAAATGACAGAGATTTCATGCGTGGATACAATGATAGAGATAGGAGAGGTGCACAAGAATTTGTACCTGTAACATTTTGTTTACATTGCTAGCCCCGAAAACCTTGTGCACACTACCAAACTTCTGGGGTTCATCAGCCGGAAAATAAGGAGCAAACACACAATCCCTTGAGCACCTCCTTCGAAGAAGTTTGCAAGCCGCACATGGCGACATGGTACCTTGTTTTCTACCACTCTCTTTCATATTCTTCAAAGTGCAAGAACAAGGTAATGCACTAAGAGCTATTAGGTTTCCTTAAACCTAGAAACAAATTAATGAAGGTTCTTAGTTAACAAAATGTGAGATAAGGAGCAGTAAGAGACTTAAAATCAAGAAAGAAGAATAGAGAAGTTGGGAGAGGAGAAGGTGGACTTATGGGAGGGAATTGGAGATGATGTTATATAGAGATGTTATGTGACAGCAAATCTTTTGTGGATCCCACCAAAAGGAGAGGCTATAGATTGTGCTAGACAAAATGATCCATCTCGATAAGATCTTTTGCCCCCACTTGAAAAATATATTTTGTCTC
This sequence comes from Pachyrhizus erosus, assembly GCA_026544285.1. Lineage (NCBI taxonomy): Eukaryota > Viridiplantae > Streptophyta > Magnoliopsida > Fabales > Fabaceae > Pachyrhizus > Pachyrhizus erosus. The sequence continues at coordinate 5,038 of JAMLFT010000174.1, forward strand.
ACTATTTTATTTTATTCTTTTTTCTAGGCGCGCTCTCGTAAGCTTTGTTGGCTTCTCCATTTGAAAGTTCTTCGTTGATTTGAGAGGGTTCGGTTCAGAACAAAGCCATTTACTATTCCTTGTGTTTGCAGACAATATTTGATCGTAGGCATTGTAATTAATGTTAACTTGGTTGTTGTCCTCTTCACAGTCAAGTACAGTGGTCAGTGTTTCTCATTGGTCTAGTGTTGTGCTTTTTCTTTTTGATCCAAAAGTGACACATGAATTTTTCCTTTCTTCACTTCGTTTCTAGGAGCTTTACAAGGTGAACAACAGAACAGATCAGTTTGTACGGGTACTAAAGAACTTGACAAGAAATAAATTAAAGAGAAAAGTGCAATCTTAGAACCCAATTTTAGTTCTTAAAACCTTTTAAGTGGACCCTTTAATGTCATCTAGGTTTTAGAATTTTTATTATTACTTTCTTCAATGGTAGAATCAATCTCAAGTTATTAACAAAATTTTAACGGGTCCTACTCATATTTTCCTTCTTTTGATCTTGCTCACTACCTGCCACCACTGTTTTCCACTGATTCTCGTCCTTTGCCATCGTCTTTCCTTTTCACATCCCAAACTCTCGCCTACCCTCTCCCCTTGCTTTCCTCTACCCTACTTTCTTCCCTCTATTCTCTTTCTCAATTTCTTCTCCTTTCCTCTTTTATCCATCGTATTGACCACCATAGCATTCACTCCATCGACTACCTTCGTCTATGCTGGCAAGACCCTCCACCTAACTCATCACCTAGAAAATAATATGGGGTACAATCACTGACAAAAAAAATTTCCCTTATTTTGATTTTGATTTTGATTTTTTTACTGAAATATGTTACCTCCCTCCATTTTTTCTGTTGATTTTGCGAGTTCTTTAGGGTTCTTCTATAAGAACCAGTTCTACAAATTGACTCCACGCCAGCGCACTCCAATGGAAGAAGAACTTGAGAACAAGTTCTTATTTCCAAGAATCCATCTAAAGAAAAAACGATGGAGATGACCTAAGTGCTCTCTATTTAAATATGAAAGAAAATAAATGAATTAATTATATTTTTTTCCTATAGTTTATTAAAGGAATAATTTTAGTTCTTATGATTTTTTATAATCATGTTAATTTTTTTAAATTCTTTTAGTTTGTTATACAAATAATTCTTATAGCTTGAATTTCTTACATTAAATTAGACTTTTAAAATCAATTAAATTCAATCTAAAAGTTGACTTTCCATCACATTCAAATGCATACTAACATGATACCACTGTGATACTTAAAAATAGGGTTTGAAAATGGAGAAAAGTGTTTAAGGAATAAATATTTAAAAAATAAATAAGAGATGAACCTAATTATTGAACCAATAAAATAAAGACTTAGGTTTTAAACTATAAGAATATGTTTAATTTTTTTATGATTAATTGAATTAACAAAAAATACAAAAGGTTTAATTGATTGAACATAGATACCACAAAAGTAATTATTTAGATAAATTTTTGTATATTGAGACAGGACAGAAGTTATTATAACTCAATTAACCTTTAATGAGAATCAAATAAGACGTGAGACAAGAAAATTAATTATTTAAGAAATCATTGTGTGAACCCCTAATCTTGAAAATCTTTTTATCATTAAATTCATATTTTTTAAAATATTTTCCTTATACTAATCCATTTTTTTTATCTTGAATTTAACCTCTTTAAATCTCAAATATCTTCCTATCAAATAATTTTTTTTTTAATTTTTAATCAAATTGGGATAATTATAAATTCAAATACATGGTATCTATGGGGACAATCTTATAAAATTTTATTACTTGATAACGATTATATACTTGTAGTTTTCTTTATCATAAGGAAGTATTCAAATCAAAATATTGTAATCAACAATCAATAATTACAACCAATGTCATATAAGGGTTAGTTACTTAGGATGAATACAATTCATGAACATACATTTAGTAAGTAATTATCTTTCAATTAATGCACGATGCATGCAAGTACTTGAATATCATATTTATACGCCTATAGCACTAAGTTGTGGAATTCAACACTAAGCATGTAAAATGTTTATTTTATCCCTCATCTTGAACTAAATATTAGAAAAGTCATATTTAGTCAAAATAATTCAAAACTCAAATTTCTTTAAATTATGGAAAAATAGAATTAAAACCAATTACTTTAATTCATAAAATAAGTTTTAAGAGTAAAATTTTAGTTTTATCCATCTATTAATATTTTAACTAAAGAAAAGCTAAGAATACACTTTTTCAAACACACAATCTCATTGGTTGAAATTGATTATAATCACAAAAATTTATAGGTCCTGTGTCTTATTTAATAAATTTATCTCATAATTTTGTATTTTTCAATAAACTTTAGTTGATAGAAGGGCAAGACTAGGGTGGGAGACTTAGAGCATGGGAAACTTTGTTATGACCATTAGATTTATTAGTTATTAAATTAAGAGTTATGATTTTTCTTCTTTTTTCTTTTTTCCTTTTTCATTTTTTAGTGATTTTCCAATTTCTCCCCCAACATTCCTTTTCTCTCTAACCATGAAATAGAGCAACATTTGTTGTAATAACATCAACACCAAAGCCAATGGTGGCAATGGTGATAGTGAAGCCAACAATGGCAATGACACCATCGAAATGCCCTCTTTTCCAACCAAAATCAACATGTTCTTCTTAGTTCTTTGCATGTTGTCAGACCTAAAAGTTTAGAAAAAAAATGGAAACATTGCCACCATGGGTGATGAGCCACCATCACACTACCACCAAGCCTATAACAAGAAGGGGGCTTCAATAAGAAAAACAAAGAGAAAAGTAAAAATAATGAAAACATGAAGAGTAATAGAAACATGATAGAAAGCAATGAATAGTATATGTGTGATTTTTAAAATTTATTTCACATTTTTTTTGCAAATAGTAGTATAGATTCAAAAATGATTCATACAATTTAGTCATCCAAAAATGTGAAGGATGAATAAAAGATAGAACACTTATTTTATATTTGTTCACTCAAATTCTTGAGTTATATCCAGTTTTTTCTCAACCTTAAAAGGATTCCAGTAATCAAAAACAAGATTATAACAAGTATTAAATCCACCACTTCTAACTTAAAATATAAGTATTTTCTAGGCTACTTTTGGCTCACCCAATCCAAGTATTCTTCATTGTCACTTATGACCACAAACTTATTTTTTTTTAGATTAAGTACCTCAAGTATTCTTTAAATTACTTAGTCACTCTTAATTTTCTCAAGTTTTTTTACAAAGAAAGATTCTACTTACATGATGAAAATATAAAAGTTTAGCACAAATACAAAAATAACTTAACAAGATTAAGATTATGAAACAAAATCATAACACTTTAATCTCAAGAAGAGATGTTAAAAAATATTTGGATGTATAGATGTAGAATACGTGTATATACAATCAAGAACTTTTTTAGTCTTTTACATCTTCTAGTATTTATAGAATTGAAACTTGAAGTATCCATTGAGAGTGAACGTTTTTCTAATCTTCCCGTCTTCTCATCTTCTCATTCATTTAATAAATTAACTCTTATATACATTTTGGTTATTGTAGATGTTCAAACTTATGTGAGAGAAAAGATAATATCTTTATATTTTTTTCTTCCACTTTTATACTGACAAAGCTTTTATAGAATAATTGTTCTTTTAAATATTTCTACTTTTGTCTTTACTTTTGAAAGACTTTAAAGCTCAAGAATTCTTTTGATTTAAAAGTTTACTTATCTTCATATGCCTTTTTTTTTATTAAATGCTTATTCAAAATTCAAAGATTAGAACAACAAAAAACGATATAACAAATATGAGCTATAAGAAAAAATATCCTAGACACTCAAAAACGTGAAAGAAAAGAGTTAATATCAAAACAAACTTTTATAGATGTGTAAGTATAAAACATCTATTGTTATTTATTTGTTCAAATGATAAAAACAAGTTTTGGATGTATAAGGGGTATTAGATGTATGTAATCAAAACTATGCCTTTAGACGTATCATTTGAAAGAAGATTTTGATGCATAGATTTTATGCAAACTATTAGACTTATTAAATGTCTTAGGACTTTGGATGCTTAACACTTTTTAACTTATTTTTATCTGTCTAAGAGAGAAAATTTGTTACTCCTTTGGACATATCTATGTCATCAAAGCTTAACATACACCTATAGTTATCTCTAATTATAATATTTTTGTGATCATCAAAATCATATATCTTTTAAGGACCTAACATTCATCCACGTCTTTGGTTTTAACAAAACAAAATAGTAAAAGATGTAGTAATGATGAAGGCACGAGTAACTAGATTGATTTTTTTCTCTAGATACGTCTCTACTTCAAATTTATGATTTTGTGCCTTCATTTCAAATATGCATTTTTGCTTCTCCACTTCAAATCTCACAGCTTTAGATCCATATCTAAGGCTCAATTTTTGCTACAAATCTTACATTAAGGTGGTGATGCATGGTGGCACTATTGTTACGGATGGAGCAAAAAGAAAAAAAGAAATGGAGAAGAAAGAAAAGAGAAAGTTGTTGAAAATAGTTTTTCACAGTGGCGTATGATGGTCCAACAATTATATTGAAGATAAGTAGGAGACAAGAAAAATAGAAGAACGAAAAAAGGGGAAAAAAAATAGAAAAAAAAGGTAAATATAGAAAGAGTTAGAGAACAAGAAAAAAATAGTCCTGAAATTGAAAATGAAAAGATCTAATTGTCTTTAAAAAGGTTTCCATGGTGGGAGACATCCCCAAGTCTCCCACTCTAGCCTTGCTTTAATAAGAAATGATATGTTAGAGAGTTTGTTTCTAACCCTCATTTTTAACAAAAAGAACCATCTATAATTAGTCTTAACTCAAAATTAATAAAAATACAAAAATTATGTCTAAAATTTTATTTTTCACAAAAATAATTAATAAATAATATAAATATGTTTTTTAAAGGTGAAGTTATTAAAATACACTTTCCTTTTAGCATTTTTTTTTATTCAAAACTAGTCTAAATTGGTAAATTTTAAACAATATTTATGTTATTAAGTCTTGTAATATTTTTCTAATCATCTTTAGAGCTTAAACTAGACTTATCCTACTTTGATTATGTGTATAATTATTGTTTGGTCACTATTATAATGTAAACATGAGATTTATTAGGGTATTATATGACTTCTAAAACTTCTTCAAGTCCTTGAATATTTAAGAGTGTCAAAGTCCAAATTTTTGTCAAAGGCAATTCCTTTCTAATAATAAAGTTACATCTTGTGCTTCATTGCAAGGATTTGTCTCTTTTAAAAGTTTGTTTGACTAAAACTTAAGTCTTTTTAATTCTTTAGATACCTAAAATCAAAATAACACATGCAAATATAGTAAAATAATACTTTTATACATGCATTCAAATTAAAATATCCAACAAATAACTAAACATTTCCATGCATCATACATGCCATAAATAAACCAAAAACATAAAGTTAATGCATTAGGATGATTCCATTGTCTAATACAAGAAATGATAACTACAAAATCACCAAGAAAAATATTTTAAAACAATAAAAAAAATATGATTTATCCAAAATAGTGGTATGTATTTTATGGAATAAAAATCAATATAAGGTAAAAAGTTGGAAGCTTTAAGCGTGAATCTTGACATATAAGAAATAATATAGACATATAAAACCAAAATCATAGTCAAAAGACCATTTGTTTGATAAAATAAAAAGGAAGAAAAAAAAAGATATGGGTAAGCATCCCTTACCCTTGAAGACAGAGAAAATATTAAGTTTTAGAGAGGAAATGAAACATTTTGAGCTAGAAAGCTTACTTCATAAACCAAATAAAAAGTATCATTGTATCCATGGTGTTTCATGTAAAGGATGTTAGAAAGGGAAGGGAAGAACTTGTGTGGAAGGAGGATTAAAAAGATAAAGAAAAATCATCACCTAAAAGCTAGTGAGTATATGCTTGGTGGAAGAAATGAAGACTACACTTGCTAAAACACTTGGAGTTCATATGTTTTGGAGCCTTGGATGAGATAAAAAAAAAATTAAAACTTGAGAAGAAATTAAATTTCTTAACTTGTAATCCACCTAAATTGAAAGCCTAGTTGATAAAAAAAATCTGTCAAAAATAAGTGCATTCAATTTTTCACCCTTTAGAATTTTGGGCCAAATCTAATTGTAATTGATTGATGAGTACTCTTGATAAAAGTGTTAATATCCCAAATTTTTTGGGCCAAGTGGGATCTTGCTTAAGTGAATTATAAGTTTTGTGTGTTCAAGATATTTCATGTAAGTTATAAGATTATTCATTAATAACGATTTGAATGATATTGTGCAATGATATAAGTGGAATAAAAGCAAATAAAGAAGAAAGTATATTCTCTAAAATGACTAACACAAAATCAATTAATGACTAAAAACTATAATTTATATTTTTTAGGGACTAAAATAGTAGAATGAAAATTTTATAAGGACTAATTTAAATTTCTAAGAACAAAAAATGACATAAAATTGTTGTGTTGTATGTTATCACACAAAGGTGTCCATGGCACACCCACAAAGATGACACTTGGTACTTTCATATGGCGCCACATGACACCTCCATGTTTTAACATCTCTAATAATCGATGTCTAGACGGTTCACACTCTATGATACTTTACAAGGCAACACTTCACTCGACTTCCTTATTGGTTAGAACCCTCCACCGATCAGAATTCTCTATAGGTGGTCATTTCCAAGATATCGACAACTAGTTCTAAAACCACCACTTGTAACATCTAGCTACCTTGTAGGATTAATGAATGACCCCACAAATCAACATGAAACTTTTTAGAAGATCACCCATTTCATAATTGTTCTAAGCTAAGCATGTTTAACAATAGAGTTCTTAAGTGATGAGCTACTAAAAAGTATATATATGTTATTAGTATAAGTAATATTAATTAATTCATTTAAGTCACTCTCAACTGAACATTTCTATACTTTCACAACTTTTGGATCCCTTTTTTTAAAGTATCCATTCGATTCATTTATGTATCCTTCTTACTAGAAGCTTGCTAAAAGTTGCTCCTTGTTTGTGTTTCATCTCTTCTGTATCGACAATCATTTCCCACCCTCATTAGCTTTTGGGAGTGTTACAAGCCTACCAACTTTTGCCTAGTTCATTCGCAAACCACATTGTACTAGGAGAGAGGACAACTTTTATACCATTTGTAACATCCTTGATAATCGATGTCTTTGTTGCTTATACTATATGACACTTTATAGCATGACACTTCACTCAACTTTCTTGTTGGTTAGAACCTTCTATCAATCAGAACCCTCTATAGGCAGTCTTTTCCAAGACATCAATAACCAGTTTTGAAACCACCCCTTGTAATTGTCCAACTACTTTTTAGGATTAATGACTAACCCCACAAACCACTACAAGATTTTTCAACATGTTTTGTCCTCACTCACATATTTCTTGGAAAACTTTTTCAAAAGGTCATCCACCTTATAATTGTTCCAACCTAAGCACACTTAATTGTGGAGTCCTTATGTGATTGGCTATTGAAAAATATATTCATATTGTTAATATAAATAGTACAAATTAATTTTTTTAAGTCATCCTCAATTGTACACTCTCGCACTTACACAACCTTTGGATCCCTCTTTTTTAGGTTAGTATTCAATAAATTCATGTACCCTTCCTGCTAACATCATGCTAGGAGTTGCTCCTTGTTCATGTCTCATTTCTTCTACATCAACGATCACTCCCAATCTTCGTCAATGCCTTGGGAAGTTACACATGTGATGTCATATGGTACAGCATAAGGTTGTCATGTGTCACTTTCATATGATGTCACATGGCGTTCATGCTACATGACTGTCATGTATTGTGTTGACATATATTTATGTTGGACACGTTAACACTTAACAAATCAAATTTAATGATAAGACTAAAATATTGACAAGAAATTAATAAGAGATCAAAACTTATCAATTTTTTTTTAAAAAAAACTATAAATTGAAATCTAAAGGATTATTTGGAGAGATTGCGAGTTTTTAGTTTTTGATTTTTAAATACTTTTCAAAACAAAACACATTTGACAAAAATGAAGTTGAAACGATTTTTAACTCAATTTTGAAATACTTTTACATTTATTTAAAAAATATTGTGATTTTAGTTTCTAATTTTAAAAAACACACTATCACTACCTTTGATAATAACATTTTTCATCGCCATCACCACTACCTTACTATCACCATCTCACCGTAATCATTATTATTGTCATTATCCATTATCACTATCGTTGTCATTATTGTCATTGTCATTACCTTTGTTTCCATTAAGACCACCATCCTCTCATCAACATCAACATCACCACTCGTTGTCACCCCATTGCCATTAACACTACCATCCATCACCATTGTACTCCATCGTTATTGTCATAATCATCATAACTTCCATTATTGCTTCCACCACTACCACATTAATACTTTTCAATGTTATTATTATTTATTTAAGTGTAATTTTTTGCTTAATAAAATTTATTGTTGTTATCATGGTTGTGCATTTGTTTTTATTTATATAATTTTAATATATATATGCATTTGTTGTACAAATTTGTATACATCAATTTTTTTTACTATTTTTATTATTTTTAGTAGGTTTAATTAATTTTTATTTATAATTACTTTTACGTATTGATAATTTTTTATATTATATTATTTCATAATGGAGAAAGATAAAATATAACAGTTAATTTATTTCTTTCATTTTAAATTTATAACATTTATTTAAAAAATAAAAACAAAAAAAATTGAAACTTAAAACTCAACTAAAACTGATTTTTATTTTCAAAATTTAAAACTAAAAACAGAAAATCAGCCACTTAAAATAATCGAGGGATTTACAAACTTATTTAACCCTGTTTTCAATAATTGAAATTAAATTAAATTAAATTCTATATAATACAAGTGCTGGAGACTCAACGTGGCAGGATAGAAGAAAACACGGTAAAAGAATACGCGCACGAAGCACATGGTCCGAATCCAGATGGTATCAGTCGTGCTAACATATACATAACAAGTAGGGTCCTGCTGACATGTACATACCCAAAACAATATTTAAATAGAAGAAAACAAACGCTGATTACCATCTAATGATCGTAACCACAAAAATATTTATTTAAAATGGATGATCGTGCATGCCATCGTTATAATCCCTAATATATTGTATCTGTATGCCGTTTCTTTTACCTCTTCTAACAAGGGATTAAGATGGGTGAACCTGCCAGTGGCCTTTTATTTTATATGAAATTTTTGTCTTCCTTTTATGTACCTTAACTTGATCCTTAAGCAACATTGTTGGGTCTAGTATCTAACTATGTCTTTATTTTTTCTGCTTTAGATTTTTGTGTTGACCCCTTGTGAGATCTTGATACGTGCTTTATAAGCACACACAGAGACTTCAATGTCATCACAACATAGAAAAGAAAGTAGATTCAGATAGTAACTTCCAAGTAGGAAGAAATAACTTAGAAGACATGCACTAAGCACCAATTAGAAGGTAAAGTTCCACGACAACAAAGATATGTATGCCTGGTTGAATAATTGATATGAATTGACTTTTGGAGGCAAATAATGTCATCACGAGTACTTACAACATTTGGCACTAATTGTATAATTTTTACTAATTTCAAAGGTAATTAATATTTTTATTTGTTAAAATCAAACAATTTACTTATGCATACTGATCAACCATCTAAATTAAACTTTCTTAATATTTGAATGATAATTAAGATTAATGTGTCCACTACCAAATTAGGAATCCACTAACCAACAAAAGGATTTATGTATAGTTCATGAATGTTACATAGGAAAATAACGATCAAACTTCAAACAATCTAAATTTTACCATATTAAAAAAATTGTAGTTATATCTTATTAACATTTTTTTAAAAAAAAAAAAAGGTTAAATGAGCAAACGTTATACACATTTATTAGTATATAATCAATTATTTTTTAGAAAATATATGTTAATAAACTATACTTTAAATACATTTTAAAATAAATAAAAATATGGTGGATCAAATATTTTTCATCAGTGAGATGCAGCCCCCCATGAATTTTGCTCATTGACTATTATCTAGTCAAATCATTGAGTTTCTAGTGACTTGCACGTGCAACTAGACACCTCCATGGCAACGCACATGTTTAACATAACATTGGTTACCATCAAGAAAAAGGGGGTCAAAAGCAATAGCAAAATGGCTACATATACAATACGTGTATAAAGATTGATTCTAGAAAACATCAAACATTACATTACAACAATGATTTATACATTCAAAATTCAAGATATTATATATTTATATAATTTAATTCAACTTTCAAGGGATTACGTGTGAATGACTGAATGTCGATCTAATGCTTAATTTTCTTTCAGGTGATTAATTGATCAAACAATACACCTTCAAATTTTAGAGAGAACTTTTTATTATATTTTTATTGAAAAATGTGACTTCACTTTTATTTCGTGTTTTCTATATTTTGTTTTAAAACTTTCAAATTATTAATCACTTTAGAATTTCTATTTTTTAATGTATTTTAAATTATTAATCTTAAATGTACAAACTCTCGAATAGTTAGTTTTAAATTTCATTCTATACCTTGAGATTTTTTTATTTTAAAGTCTCAATTGTTTAGACTTTTTCAAATCTTGATTATTCTTAGAGTTGAATATAGATAAAACCGCTCACCGAAGACTTTCAATTAAATTCACATCAAGCTTAAGTTAAGCTGGACTTATTTACTAATTACTAGGACCAAAACATTTTTAAAAACTTATTTTATTATTATACTTTATGTTATTTTTTTATTTTAATCTAACAGATTGATCAATTTAAATAAATAAATAATAATAATAATAGCAATAATAGAACTATTATTGACTTAAATGTATATTATAATATTTTCAGATTATTTATTTCTTTGTTTCTATGGAAATTCAAGTTCATTGACTCACATAATTTATTTTTATTAGTTGTTGACTTGCATATAAGTGTACGTATATTAACTTATTTAGATGAAGGAGGTTTTCTAACGTACTTAAGAGGTATTGCTATTATGTAATAGACTTTAAGACTAGAACAAACTTTTAATAAACATTTACATCAAATAAAGAAGTTAGACTCGAGATTTACTTTTAGGAGGTAGATCAAGCCCGAGTCTCGTAATTAAAACCTAGACTAATCCGCTCTATTTTTACTCCTAAGTATTCCATTCATATATAATAAATTAGAGTGAACTATCTTAATTGAAAATGACTTAAACTTATAGTTTGTTTATCATTTTAAAAGGATGTATATCATTGTTAACTTCTTTTTCTTCAGAGAATTTAAAATTAATTTTTTAATTATATATATATATATCATTTTTAATAACTTTAACTATATTTCTTTTAAATTATACCTTCCAAAATTGACTCAAATTCAAAATATCCATACAATTTAGAAGATTCTTGCTAATTTGTAAATATCTTGGTCTTATAATACTAATTATCATTTTTATAATTATATAGTATACTTAATTAGTATCAGTTTCAACCTATCTATTGGTTCTCACTTTTTTTCGTTCATTGTTTCAATCCGATTGAATGATATGGAGAAATAGTTCATATTGCGGTGTGGATTGGAAGGACATATTGACATTTTTCTTCACGTTATATTACATTAAAAAGTTGCTCTTCTTTAATGTATTTGATTCTTCTCGTGTTTTACAAGATATAGATGGCTTGAAACATCCCCAGTTATTGGTAAATATAGAGATTTAATTAGACCAAATGTGTCACGTTGACTTAGTGAAAGTTTGGATAAAAGTCAATTTAAGTTGTAGTCAGGGTACCTTAATATATATTACAAGAATCAAATAAACAATGGCCAAAATTAAACTTCATAAGATACACGTTCGGTGTTTCCATCTGTCGTTTGTTCATTCAACAAAATAAAAAATTATGTCATTTGGTTAAATAATAATTCGCTTAGTTGTTCATATGTACAATGTAGACGTGTACAAGTAATTAAGAAGTTTAGAATGAATCCTAATCTCTGTTTTTTTTTTTAATATTGATATTTATGAAAAAGTTTGTTATGATTGATACATGTTAGCTGGACAATCATGTAAATTCCAATCTTTAGAATGAATTTTAATTTTTTTTTTATTGTGATATTGGTGATTAAAAAATTACATATTATTATGAAGGTTACATCAACTTTTTCTCATTTATCACAGTTTAAACCACTGATAAAATAATCTTGACAAAATAAAATCTCCTTAAAATCAGTAACTTTTCTACCAAATACTCCTATATATATTAGAAATTTTTTCAAATATAAATAACCTCACTCATTCTCCATTCTCTCATACTTGATCGTCAAAATTTAAACATGTCTCTCCATGAAGCTACTCACCACAAGATACCACTTATCATTGTACTACTTGTCAGATTTCTTTCTATTGTGAACACCACCCAACATATACATATACATAATAAATCATGCATGGATTTAAACATGACTATTGATTATCTAAATGATAAGTTACATTATTTACTCTATCTTTCTATTCTTTAGAGAAGTTAAATCCAATAAAAGAAACTCCCTTGGCTCTAGTTTTTCCCTCTATTTCCCTTTTTTTAATTTTATTTTTCCGAAAACAAGTTTAATTAGAGAGCAACGGGAGTTATCCTATTCCACGTTCAACTTCAAGCACAGCACGCCACAAAACTCAAGGTTTACAAATAGAATTCAGAAGTTATGTCAAATGGCTACTCTTTTTTGGGGTTGACAGTTTACATTACCGTTTCACAAAAGTCGCACTCCTTATATTTCACAACCATTGCTCAACTGTGGTCACATCAAAGAATTTGTAATTACTCAAACTAAAAATGAACGCAATAATGCATTCATTTTCAATTTTGATCTTACGTCATTGTTCTTACATGCCATCTAATGGCTTCATGGCTACGGGGAAAAAAGAAAAACGCGTATTGTGATTTAAACTCTTTGCTGGAATTGTTATTCACAAGAGCCACAGCTAATAACCAGAACAACGCCTGAAGTGACTAAAGTTCAATTTCTTAATCTTTATCTTTCCAAAATTGTCCCAGCTTGCTTAATCAGTGTGATGCTTACTAGAAACGTATGACGCGTATGAATTATCTTATCACATTGACACATCTTGTTGGAAGGTGCATATGCAATAGCATCATATAGATTGTGCACCATGCTTCACTGCCAACTATGATGACAATGAATCTTGATGGAGACTTTTGATCAGCTGAACTTTCTAGTTAATTTTTTTTTACTCCTTTTATTGTAAAGAAAAAAAAAACAAAGCAAGTTGCCCACGAGTAAATTGTTTCTAAAATAAATAAGTATCCATTCTACTTTTTTTTTTTTTCCTTTGCTTGGCAATTTATTCTAAAATAATAATGGGTTAAGGTCGTACATTTTCAATTGTATAACATATATTTTATTTTATAAAAAATATTATATATAATTTTTTAAAAGTTTAATGATCATATATTAATAGTATAAAATATTTTTATATTATGAATCAATTAGAAATTACTGTTGATATGACTTTTAAAATAATTATTGTAATATTTAACAAACTTATCATATATTACATGTTGATTTGTGATTAAATAATAGTATAAAATTATTTTACACTGTCAATGCATCATATATTTTCCCTTTTCTTAAAAATTGCATATATTTTTTATCAAAAACAATTTTACTTGAATCAAGTATGATCACTATAGGTGCCAAAAAGTTTTCTTTAAAAATTTAACATAATTATGTACCTAAGGCTCGAAGTAAAAAAAAACTACTTAATTTAGAATAAATTACACTTGATAATTATAAAATCACATGCATTATCACACCATTAGCAAATTTTAAGATTAAATGAATAAAAAATCTTAAAGTATATGCATAGAAAGATATATATTGGAATAATAAAATCAAGAAAAATTATTAATTTAGTCCTTATAATCAAACAAACTTTACCTTTTAGTTTTCACACTTAAAAATCATTATTTTTAATATCTATACAGACACTATATGATTTCTTTTGGTTTCTAAAGTTACACAAATTTTATTTTTAGTTCTTGTTATTTGTAAAAATAGAGGCCAAAATAAATCCAAAAATATTTGTATAGAGTCTAAAATAAATTATTTTAAGTATAGAAACTAAAAGATAAAATTTGTATAATTATAGAAACTAAATGAATAATTTTTCCTAAAATCAAAAAGTGATACTTTTTAAACATCTCAATAGTACAAACACTTCATTAATACTTATTATTTTTATCTATCTTTTTCTTTTCATCATATTATATTACTTATTACATCTATAATTCTAACTCTTTCATTTCTTTTTTTCTTTCTAAATCACTACTTAGCATAGAGTGGTTCATACATCATTTTCCTAAATTAAAAATCTACAAAAGCCCTGGAAAGTTACAAAAAAACAAAACAAAAGAAAGAAAAACGACTGAACTGAGATAGGGATTCTAAGGCTAAGGAATTGTGCTCACATGGGTTTGCCAAAGTTGACAATTTTGTACTCTTGTGTAGGGTTGCAGTGTGTTTGGATTCACGATAAGTTCATAAAACGCGCATATCTTCGAAAGCAATTTTTAGTTATTTTTATATCTCTTTTAGCATGATTTTAATATAAAATATGGATTATGATAGCTCATCCAAACATGCAAGAATGTATTAGTATAGAATAATGTTATTTTTGTATTTTTTTTATAATAATCTTTATAAAAAGAGAATATATAGAAAGAGAAGTGAGAAAGAAACATAAGATAACCGATCATAATATTTTTTATAAAAAAAATATAAAAGAAAATTTAGATATAATATCATATGTGATGTTAATATAATTTTTCAATCAGATTTAGAATTTTATTTTAATAATATGTGAAATAAAAAAATTATTAAATTCATCGCATAATATCAAAATAAAATTTTAAATTTGATTAGAGAATAACATAAAAAATACATATAATATTGTATATAAATTTTCTTATATAAAAATAGAAGAATGAGAAACATAAGATAACCAATAGAAATAGTGAGAAAATAAGTATTATGAATAAGTGTTATAAAGTAGTGAAAATAAAATTATTCGATAATATATTGCATTATAGTTTACTTAAACGAGAGAAAAAAAATAGAGATAATGAAAATGTAATTTTTTATTGAAGAAAAAATAAAGGAAAAATAACTTGTAGAAAAAAAAACTTTTCTATTTTTTCTACTATCTTAATTTTAGTTTTTTAATAATGCCTTCAATTTTTTTCTCTAAAATACTACCAGAGTTACTGTGTTTTAATTTAGTAAAATAAAACAAGCAATGACAAATTAGAACAATATTACATGCATGTTTAAACTAAAATTTACAAATTTAAATTTAACTTAAATTTAAGCTCATGAAGTAAGTTTGTAGAACCATTTTAAATTTCTTGAAAATTAAGTTTTTATGCAAAATTTTACTCTTAAATATACTTTTGAGAAATATGAGAGACCATGATGACATCGCATTGCAAGCTTGTCTAAATGTACGGAAAACACTGATCAGTGTTTCTTGTCTCTGTCCACCGAAAAGCAATTTACACAAAAAAACATAAAGATCAAGTCTCATTGAAACTCTACGTTGCTTTCCAAAATTGACGTTTGTCATGCGAGAAAAAGATATGCACTATACGTTCTGCCGTTCAATACAAGATTGATCAACGAGGAATAATGTAAATCACTTTAGTCCTTACATTTTGCTAAGGGTCTGTCCAAGGGTGTACGACCTAAAGGAAGAGAGACCTTTTTTCTTTTTATATAAGAGTTAAATTAAGTTGTTTGTTAAAACATATCAATTTTTTTTTATTATTAGACCTAAAATGTAAATTTTAGTAATCTTACCTTTAAGTCAATCTTAATTTTGCTGCGACCTCACATGCAAAGACACAAATTATGGTAGCTAGATATCAATGCTAACCTTTGTTTGTCGGGTAATCATGATGCAATTGAAATTTCCAGCTACAGGGCACAACCGAGAGGGAAAAGTTACATATATATAATCTGAACAAATAAGTAGTTGAAAGTAGATTATATATTTTAATAATAATAGGGTGTTTTCTGTTGTATTATGTTGTTAACTATTTCAAAAGGTTAAGTTCTATATATTTATATTTGGCATTGGAATTATTTGAAGTCTTTATAAATTGTGTTGAGAGATTATAAACAAGCTAGTGAGATGGGTTCACGCTTACGAGAATGGGCTAAGCTGGTTTATGTTTCCGTGCAAATCCATTCTTCAAAGAACAGACAACTCTTATTATTTGTTTATTGAAAGTCAAGTCACCATGCACATCAATGCAACATCGAATGGGAAACGACAATCCGTTTTATTTTTACTTTTTACTGCAAGAAAACGATAATCCTTCTAAACTAAGGGTTAACTTATTATGACGAGTGTGGATACTAATGGTGGATTACAAGCAACAATTAAAACACAAGCACTAGAAATGTCACTTCAAACTTGCTCACGCACATAATAATCACAACACCAACCGAAAAGATCGACCTATCTAGTAGAGAACAAGACTCAAAAAGAAGGTACAATCATAAACTTGATTATAATTGAAAAAAGAAAACATCCCTTATTCCACTACCTTGTCACAAAGTTGGCTTCTTCCAATCCCACAAATTTGTCCATTGTTATTGTCTTATGATGAGTTTAGAACTTGCATAAGGACAAGTATATCCTATTGCAGCAAAAATAATAGACAAAGTCTAAATATTAAATCCAAAGATTCGTAGAATATTATACTGTTAAGGAATATTAATTATTTAAGAATAGTAAAATTAAAAGATTTTTGTCTTAATAGAGTATTGAAAAGTAAAGACAATGCAATCAAAGATAAATAAAGAAAAAATATATATATTTGTGATAAAAGGGTTAGGATTTTTGTTTTATTTATGCTCTTGAGTTCCTTTATGCTTAATTCCAATTAACTTTTGTATTATTATCAATTGTTAAGTACCCCTTAAGTTGATTGATAATTAGTGTTCACGAATTACCAACATCTTAAGTATATTAATTTCCTAATTGTGCATGTAAGAAATTAGATTCTAGCTAGGAAGGTCATTTGGTCAATTAACTTATTTGGATGTTAAAATAATAACTCTTAGGATCTGTTTGAATCAACTTTTTTAAAAGCATTTATAAAAAATTATAAACTAATAGATAGAAACTTTCTTATATTAATTTTTTTAAAAATTAATTTTTAACTTATACATAAGTTAATTTTAACGTATGAAATGAATTTTTTTTTATATATATTTTCTTCTTCTATAATTATTTCTAGAAACATTTATTCAAACATGTCACAAGTTCAATTATATTATAAGTCTATCAATTAATTACACAATGGTCATGAAACAATTAACTGATTCAAACATACAAGAAATGTTCAAATCCAAGTAAGGATTAAAATAGCCTATCAATCCAATTGACAAGGTAGACAACAAATTAGTTGAAATTAAACATCAAAGAATAATTATTATTAAATATTTTAATAATCTGGTGACATTATTAATTATTTGTTGGACAAAATTAATTATTATTAAACACTTTAATAACCTCAAAATCCTATTCATCACCTATTGATGATAATATATAATCACATTTATTTATTCTTAACCATTCAAAAAGAAATTAATCATATTTACATATATAATTAACCATTTGTAACAATCAATAATCTCAACATTATTAACGATATGTAAGACAAAATTAACTATTAATAAATATTTTAATAACTTCATAATACTCTAAAAACACACATTAATAATTATATATTATTATATTTATTTATTTTTAACTACTTATAAAATAAAATAAATTATATTTTACATGTAATTAATAAGAGTGGACAAGAGATGTAAAAATCCACAGATACGATTATTATATATATAAAAAAAAAAAGACATGTCTTTCTTTTTCTTATCAGCAAATTAAAAGACAAGATAAAAGTCTTTAATTAATAGTTGAATTTTTTTTTTAAAGAAGCTTTCTGTACAAGTCAAAAAAATGCGATTTCTAATATTGCTTTTGAAATGTTGTGCCATGAAATATATATTTTTTTTTAAGAAAAAGAATAGTTACCCAATGACACATATATTAGACAAGTAACAAAGCAATGATGATTTAGATAGCCTTTAAATACTTGATGATGTAAAGATGAGGTTGGACTAAGAGTAAGCATGTTTAATGTTCATAAAGCTAAGCCTTTTGTATTTTCTTATGGGATACGTTACGTATTATTCTCGGCTTTTGTCTGTTTTACTTCATAGACTTGGCCACGAGAGGGAAAACAAACCAAAATAAGAGGCTTATTAAATGGCAGAAAATACATATTTGTATAGTTGATAATGCTTCACGCCATGTGCAAAGTGCGGGTATAATGGTTGAACGAGTAAAACATATAGTATTCTAACCTAATGTCACATCAAACAATTAGATTTTTTTTAAAAAAAAATTATCATTGTTGAAAATTGTTTCGCAAATGTGGTGAATTGCCGTGACCTTGTTATTCAATAGTAAATAAATGTACGATGACCCATCTAATTTATTATAACTACGACATTAATTTTGTGCTTCAAAGTAATTGTCGGCATGATAATTATTCCTCTTATTTTCGTTAGATATATAATTTTTTTGTTTTAGACAAGTAAATGAATACGAGACATATGCAATCGTGAACAAAAGGAGAAACTGAAAAGAATGGTAGAAGGAGTTTTTTTTTTTTTTTTCAAAACTACATGTATATTTTACGAGAAATAATTCTGTTTGAAATAAGTAAAACTATTATGATCCACAATATTTTTTTCTTCAAATATTTATCATAATTTTATACTCACGAATTAAATTTAAAATTAATAGTTAAATTAAAATAATTTGATCCATGCATTTGGTGTTAAAAAGACATATGCTGTATATAATCTAATCAAAATGCAAATTGTTCCTCATTCGATTTTTTGAATTGCAAAAATTGTAATAAGTCTCTAATTAAGTAGTATAAATTGGGTCTTCCCTTCTATCTTCTTGGGCTATTACAAACTGGGCCAGGTCAATTTCAAACTTTGTTAGGGAGCTACTACTCCCACTACCAATAATTCTTTTCTCACCTATAGCATTTAAAAAACAATTAAAAAGACAATTATATCCCTAGTACTAATTCTTTAGACCCGTTTCCCATTTCCTTTACTCTCTCATCACACTCCCATCCTTTGTCACAACCAATCTTGCCACGAATTTTTTTTCTCCATTTTTTTGGTCTCTAGATCTAACGGAGCCACATATTTATTGTGTATTGAGTTTACATTCTCGTTAAGAAAAAAACAATACATTTTAATTATCTATTTTGTTCCACAAAAATATGTTTCCATCAGGGATGTTTTGAAAAGTAAAATTATCATAAGAAAGATTGAGGTGGGAAGAGCAAAAAAAAAGTTGAGAATAGATAAACCTTGTTATTGTGCCCAAATTTGGGTGGACACTTCACAATGTTTGTTTTGTTTTTGTTTTCTTAAAGAATATCATTTCAGTACATAAAAATGTTCAACATATATTAAAATATTATCTTAAATAGACCTATTTAACATGCAAAATTTACTCCTTATATTTTATATAATTTGTGATTTTTTTTTTTAGAATTCGTCATATTAAGATAAGAGATAAAATTGATTAGTTATAAAAATAATGTTAATAATATTTTCTAATATTTTAAAATATTGAAAAGAGTGTCATTAATATTTTTTTTTATAAAAAATGCAAGTATCAAAATTATTATTTTTAAAATATGTAAACTAAAATTTGATGTTGACCAAAAATTAAAGACCTAATATACATTTTGCCCTTGCTTTTTGTAATTCTTTTGACAATCTTAGACTCCATTAGATCAACTATGCCCTTGCATGGATTGTATTTTGGCCCATACAACTAACAAAATATATTGCTAATTTTGGGCTCTGCTGTTTTCCGGATTCCCATGGGATGTTCTACATTTTTCTTTTTTCCCCACTTTTTCGTCATACCCTCACTTACCTGAGACACCCACAGAAAGGGACAAGGGTGATTCAAGCATCATTCAAAAACAATATGCTTAGTTCATAGAAATCATCATTCGCCAACATGTATGAGAGATATCAAACCAAACCACCAATTCAAATCGCATCATTTAAAATCATGCTAAAACTCCATTTTTTTCTCATACAATTTCTAAGATCAATGATAACCCATCAACCTAATGCTTTCACCAATGCTTGGTCTTTGTATATGCTGGCCAATTCTTTCTGAATGTTTTGCTTCTCCTATTTCATTTGCCAGAGGCAAATCTCTGTTAAATTTGCGATCAAACTCCACTTTTAATTAGCATAAACTAGAATCATAGACCCCAAGGAACTCATAGTCCAATCATTTTAAGTCAACTATTAAAATTTATATGAAGCAAATTCCTTCAACGTGATAGAATTATCTAACACTAGCAATTACTGGAATCACGCCGTTCAAATTTCATGAGCTTATCGAAATTCATATAAAATTATTGGAATTGCTTCATTCAAGTTGGTTTATGGTCATGAGGTAACTTTGCCAATCAAAATCAATCAAGGCACCTTGTAGGTCAAATGTAATCAAATACCCAAGACATATGAGATTCACATATAAGGATAGATAATTGATCAAATCACTTTCAATGGCATTAAATGCTATTGAAAAGTCAAATAGTGCAAGGATTGTAAGTGTGGTACATTGAATTTAATGGCATTAAATTTCATTCAAGACCAAAAGTTACAGGACATAAAAATCTGGCACAATTTTAACGAATATCTCTTGGCTTTCTACATGAGCTTAAGCTCTCATCATGATGTAACAAGCCCCCAAATAAGCGAAGTGGTGACTAAACCTTCTCAAGCAAACTTATTGAGGATGATTCCTATCTGAGTTTGAATCAAGTGAATTAAAACAATTCTACAAGGTATCTCATTCGTAAAATTACTTGAAGAAAATTGAAGGCACTTTTAAATACTTTCGAGAGAAAACAATAAACATTAAAAAAAAGTGTTGTCATCATAAAGAGTTTCAATGTTAACATGGGTTGACAATTAATCAATATTTGAAAAAAAACACATATTTGTAGGAAATAAGATCTTGCTTGTTTACAGTTTTTAAAATCAATTTTATAATTTCTAAAAGAAAAATATTACTGACATTCTTTTAAATACTATCTATTTTGTTTTAACACTTTTTATGTGATCAGTTAAAATTTATTAAAAATCATCTATCAAAAGATTTTTACTTCTTATTTAATAATTTTTTTCTGATTTAAAGATAAAATTTATTAAAATTTGTGATTTTTAATCAATTTTAACTAATTATAAAAAAAAATGTTAAAAAAGAATATTATTAGAATTTCTCTATTTTAAAATTTTTTTGTCTCCTAATTATCTTTGAAAGTATTTATCTCTAGAGCACATTTCTGTTTTGTAAAAATTTGTCACATGAGCACTTGAAGATGGAAAACAAAAGAAAGAAAATTGTAAAGAATCCTCCGACTATTTCTTCTTCTTTTCTTAGAAAAAAAAAAACACCTATTTTAGAACCAAATTTCAGAACTTAATAGATTTTTGATGAAAAATTGATCAGTTAGTAGTACGAAATAGTTTTAAAAAAAATTAAACGAAAAAAGTGACAAGAACATGTCTGAATCTTTCATTCTTGTCACAGTCGAATAGCGAAGAATGAATAGATAATAATTTTTAAATGAAGTTAAAAAAAGAACTAGAAGAAATTGAAGCTCAGTTAAATTCACTTTCATTGCCTATTAAACTAACATTCTTTTATCAACCCTATTAAGCTAATATGCACCAATAATTTATAATGCTGAAAGCCAAATCACATAAAATAAAGAGATGCAAGTTTTTTTTTTTTTTTTGACTGAGATGCAAGTCTTAATAATAGATATTCACAACATAATCTGTCATATTGGTAGTAATAATGAGATTTATCGTATCCAACTTACAAGAATCCATGAAATCTGAACTAGTATTAATTATTACAATTTTAAAATATTACAGTCGTTGTATTAGAAAATAAACGGCAAAAGATCATTCTCAATTTAATGCATAATAAAAATGAATGATATGTAATAATTGTATCTTTTTGACAATTAAATAATGTGATCCTTATAAAATAAATAATAATTTTTTAAAATATATTAGATTGATGTTTTAAAAGACTATTTTGGTATAAAAAAAATTTGTGAATTTTAAAAGATTTTGTAAAAATATAATGATTTATAATATTTTTTTAAAAGATTTTATGTTAAGATTTTGTGTTTGGATTTTAATGAATTTATAAGATTTGAATCATAAGATTTTAAAGGACTTTATCGATGTTTAGAAAACATTCAAAGTCACATAAGTTGATAAAAAAAATAACAAATAAATGATGAAGTTTAAACAAAGAAAAATAAAATTAATATAATTTTTTTTAATTTTTTAATAATTAATTGATTCTAGTTTTATGTTCTCTTGTATAACACTTTTCTTTATGTATTAACATCTTTTTATTGAGAAAAAAATTAAAAAGATTATTATTTTTTGTCTTATTACAAAGAAAACATGTAGAATTAAAAAAAGGATAATTAATTATTTTATCAGTTTTAATGTCTTTAAAAAAGAGAAAAAATTATGTTTTTTGAAAAAAAAAATATAAGTCTAGAATAAAAGAGTAAAAAAAATTTAAAGATCTGAATAAGATTATTTAATGAGTTTAATATTTATCCATATAACTAAAACGTGATATCAAAATTCATCAAAATTTAATCTATAAAATAATTTATCAAAATCTATATGATTTTGAATACTAGTAGACTTTTTTAAGTTGTCAAGAATTTCAATCAAATCGTAATAGTTTTAATTGAATACAATAAAAAAATTATCTTATTTAAAAATCTTAATTGAATATCACAAAAAAAAATTATAATAAAAATATTAATTAAATATATCCCACTTTATCTTTTATTTATGAAAATTATTAGATTATGTCTTTTACTTTTATAAAAACTCATGCTTTTACCTTTGTTATATAAAAATAAAGATCACAAATGACACAATTCCATAAATGAGAGAGCAAAAATTCAATTTATTTTTTAGTGACTAAAAAACAGTTATCCTATTATAATAATATATATATTTAACCCTATACATAAATATAAAAATAATACATAACAAAATATTTATGTTAAACTATATAAATAATATGGAAATTAAAGTTAAAAAAAGTATAATACATGAGAAGTGGCATGCCAACCAAGACCATAACTTAAAAATAATATTTTAAAGTAGAAAATTTTTAAAAATGTAGATTGACATATTTTAAAGGTTAGTTTATATAACATACTTTAAAATAGAAAATTAAAATTTATAGTAAGATAATATTAATATAGTCTAATATTTAAAATAAATTAATTTCAAATGTTAAATTATGTATTAATTTCAAAATATTTATTTAGTCAATCATTTATTTAAATATTAATTTCAAATATTAATTTATATATCAATTAGTCAAATACTAATTTCAAAATATTAATTTAGTCAAACATTAATTTTTATATTAGTCAAATACTAATTTCAAAATATTAATTTAGTCAAACATTAATTTTTATATTAATTAAATACTAAGTTCAAAATATTAAATGAGTCAATCAATGATTTAAATATTAATTGAAAAATAACAACTTAGTCAAATATTAATTCAACTTGAATCACTAGTTGATGCTATAAAGGCTATCAGATGGTGAGCAACATTCTCATCCAACACTGCTAAATTGCCATACACATTCTAGCCATTCCAATGGCTTCATCAGGTGGGCAACAAGAAGTTGAAGATGAAAAACTAATTCTCTCTCTTCAAAAAGAGAAGGCTTGGTCACAACCCTATCCTCTCTATTTATTTCAAAATTTTTGGTGCCCAGGAATTCATATTCAAGCAGTGAATCGTTTTCAAAACTACTTTCAAGCAAAAGAAAGTGATGTTGTTGTTGCTAGCTTTCCAAAATCAGGTACTATCTGGATAAAGGCCCTTACTTTTGCAATTGCCAACCACCAACGTTTCTCTTCCTTAGAGAGTCATCCATTACTCACTTCCAATCCTCATGAACTTGTGCCTTTCCTTGAATTTACCTTTGGTGGTGATATTCAAGAGCAAATTCTTCACCTATCCAACATGACTGAGCCAAGAATTTTTGGTACTCACACTCCATTCCCTTCATTATCCAAGTCTGTCAAGGAGTCTAATTGTAAGATAGTTTATATATGTAGGGACCCATTTGACAATTTTGTTTCTGCATGGACTTACTTCAATAAAGTTAAGCCAGAGTCTTTACCTCCTGTAACACAAGAGGAAGCTTTTGAAATGTATTGCAATGGGATAATTGATTATGGCCCATGGTGGAGTCACATGCTAGGTTATTGGAATGAGAGCACATCTAGACCAAACAAAGTTCTCTTCTTAAAGTACGAGGATCTTAAAGAGGATACACAACTTTATATAAAAAAAATTGCTGAGTTCTTGGGTTGTCCTTTCACTCAGGAAGAGGAGAGTAATGGAGTGATTGAAAACATAATCAAGCTTTGTAGTTTTGAGAAGATGAAGGATTTGGAAGTGAATAAATCGGGAGTAATAGGGAGAGGAGGCATTGAGAAAAAAAACTTTTTCCGAAAGGGAGAGAAAGGAGATTGGGTAAACTACTTTACCCCTTCTATGATAGAAAAATTATCCAAAATCATAGAAGAAAAATTAAGTGGATCGGGTCTATCATTTAAAAAACGTTCTTAAAATTGTTGACTACTGATGGTCATTTCACACACATGGATCAAACATCTAATTTTAATGTGTGTTACAAATGTTATTGTCGTTTTTCCTTTTACTGAATAAACTTGAACTGCCATAAGTTCTAGACACATATGGCTACCTTTGTTGCTACCATCCATACTCAATTGAATAAAAATAAGTGTTAAAGGTTTTATTCCTCCAAATCTCTAAGTTGATTTAAATTATTTATTTACTTATTTATGGAATTCTATAATAATTTCATATTCTTTTACAAACTTGTTCTCTATATGATGTTCGGAATTGCAAAACAATAGTTATAGTTATTTTGTCTGGTCAGAAAAGTAATAATAATATGTTCATATTAAAATCGCAGCATTAAAATGGATAGTGTGTAATAAAAAAATAGATAGTGTGTGTGATCACTTGATACAACATAATATGGCTTTTTAAAATAAACACATTAAAATGTTTACTAACTGCAATATATATTGAGTTAACGCCATCATTTATCCGTACAAGAAAAAATATTATGTTTCTATCAAACTTTTCCCCAAATGTCAAGTTCTGTTTGCATTGAGAAAATACTTTTTTATTTTTATTTTTAGTTTACTTTTAATTAAAATATCAAATTGTTTTTACTTTATTTTCTATGTGTTAAGTTTGCATATAAAGTTATAAACTAATTCATTATTATTATCACTATATCCTATATAAATATTTTTAACATAGAATAGAAAATTTTAATATTGACGTGAGTAATAAAATGAAGAATAATAATTAAGATAATTAAGATAATGAGAAATATTTTAATTTAAGATGATTATATTACTTTTAAGTGTATGACTCATCTAAGTAATGTATTTATTATTTTATATAAATAAGATAATTACATATTTTCTTAACTTTTAATATATTATGAACAATCATTTTTATTGTTTTTAATTTTGCTCTTACTTTTCAATTTACGAATTTACTTTTAATATTGTACTTCTAAAAAAATATTCTTAGAGTCCTATGATTTAGTTTCAATATTACTATTATATTTCAATTCATTAACTTTGACTATTTTTAATATAATTTATTTTCTAAAATATCATTAACAATGATTTTATCTCCAAAAATAGATATTGTACTTTCCTTTTTTAAAAATAAAATATTTTGAAAAAAATTCTAACAATAATAATAGTAATACTAGTAATGATAATAATAATAATACTTTTTTATAAAAAGAATATTACAAACAAGTGTATCATTCTTTTATAAATACTAAAAATAAAATAGACAGAGGGGAAATTACCACATGGACTTCCATTTTTCACCTCTGTCAACGTGTAAAAACTAGTCTCATACCAGTAATTTTTTTAAAAAATAACCATATTTTAGTAAATATTTTGTAAAAAATTACCAAATTAATCAATTAATTTTTTGAGCGAGTCGAGTTTCACTATAACTCTATGCCATGGATTTTGAGTTATTATTATTATTATTGTTATTATTTTAAATATATAATAGTTTATTAAAAAAAAGGAAAATATATACCATATTTATCTTTTGAAGCAAAATCACTGCGATATAATAAAATATATATTACCAAATAGTCAAAATTAATAAATTAAAATGTAAAAATAAAATAAAAAAAATTATATTAAAAGTAAATTATTTTTTTTAGAAAAGTACAATGTTAAAAGTAAATTAGTTGATTGAAAAGTAAGAAAAATCACTGTTCACACTATTCGGTTAATAATTTTTCATTTTGTTACTTATTTCAGCATTAACCTAACTAAAGTTAGTTATCAGTAAGAACTAGAAAGAAATACTAAGAAAATGTCAGAATTTAAATCTAAAAAAAATATTTGCATTGATTAAAATCAGACACAACCGTATATTTAAAAGGAGATGAAAACATATATAAGCGTATAATTAAATAAATCACCTACTGCTGTGTCTTTCTTCATGCGCTTCTCCAATTTCAATCTTAATCCCTACTTCTTTTTGTTTAAATCCCATTACATTGATTCCACTATTTAATTAGTGTTACAGTTAGAAATGTAAGATACTTAAAATATATAAGATACTCTAAAGTCTAATCTAATGGTTACCTTTTTAATAAGTTTACTTTCTTCGAAGCCATGAATCTTGCCCAACAGATGAGCTTTTTCTTTATTAAAAAAAAGCTGTACCTACCACACAAGCCACTATATATGTAGGGACTAGGCCTTTGCCATTGGATCACAGCAATTTCCACTGTACCTTGCACAAACCATTAGTGCATAAGCAAACTTCACTAAGCCATGGCTCCAAGTTTCAACTCCTCAAACTCCTTGTATGACTTTGTGGTCAGAGACGGTAATGGCGTGAAGGGTTTGGTAGATTCAGGCATATCAGAGGTGCCAGAGAGGTACATACAACCCCCAAGGGAAAGAATCAACAAGCAAGATTCAAGGACATGTGATGCTCCACCCATTGACATGTCAAAGCTCAATGGACCTGAGCATGAGAAAGTGGTGGATGAGATTGCTAGAGCAGCTGAGACTCTTGGCTTCTTTCAAGTGGTGAACCATGGTGTGCCTTTGGAGCTATTGGAATCACTTAAAGATGCAGCTCACACTTTCTTCAGTTTGCCACCAGAAATGAAAGCTGTTTACTGCACTGGGGTGAGCCCAAGCCCAAGGGTGAAATATGGGACCAGCTTTGTGCCTGAGAAAGAGAAGGCCTTGGAATGGAAAGACTATATAAGTATGGTATATAGCAGTGATGAAGAAGCTCTTCAATATTGGCCTAATCAATGCAAGTATGACCTATCTTCTACTCTACTCCCTTTATATATTACCCCTCAATATATCAAACATTTAAATGCTTTACGAGTTTAATAGAAATGTACTTTAGTACATGTTTGTGGATATAAAAGATTTAAAACTATTGACTAATAAAATTAAATTTAAATATGAATTTCTTCATTGAAAAATATATTTTTTTATGTTTTTTATTTTTCTAAAACATTTTAATTTTAAAAAAAAATTATTTTAATCTCTATTGTTAAATAATTTTTTTTTGTTTTAGTTATATTATTATTTAAATGATAATATAACAATAATATTGATAATTTAATAATTTATAATTTCATTAAGAAGTTTGATATAGTCGAGTATAATTTTGTTTTATCAAATTTTATTTTTAAATTATTTATTTATTAATCTAACGTTATTAACTATTTTGAATATATAAAAATTTAAAATTATAATTTATTAAAAAATTATTTGTGATGACTGTTAGAATAATAAATTATTAGATTATTAAAATCGTTATTATAATCTTATTTAATATTGTTATTTTGATAATAAAGATTAAAATAAAATTAAAAAAAATATTTAAAAAATCAAAATTATTTTTTTAAAGGAGAATATAAAAAAAATTATTTTTTAAAAATTAAATTTATATTTAAATCTAAAATTTATCTTTGATATGAGTTTTATGATAATAATGAATAAAAAACAATAAACTTATCATACCAGTGTATGTATTGTTTATTCATAATTTATTGCCATACTCTATGAAGTTACCACATCATAGGACATCGATTAAAGTCTGCAATAACATTAAGGGTCTAAATTATTTCTTTCTATATTTTCAGGGAAGTTGCACTTGAATATTTGAAGTTATCTTCAAAGATGGTTAGAGACATTGTGGAAGCCTTGATAGGTAAGCTAGGGGTTGAAGTTGATGATTCAAAAATTGAGGGCCTTCTTGGTATGAAGATGGTTAACATGAACTACTACCCAGCATGCCCATATCCAGAGCTCACTGTGGGTGTAGGGCGTCACTCAGACATGGGAGCTGTCACAGTGCTACTCCAAGATGGCATTGGAGGCTTATATGTCAAAGTGGAAGAACAAAGTGATGCCACAAAAGGAGAGTGGTTGGAAATTCCACCAATCCCTGGAGCTCTTGTCATCAATATTGGTGATACTCTACAGGTTAGATATCCTGAAATCTAAAGTGTAGAAAGGCTTAAATATATTTTTTATTTTTGATAAATATTCAAATTTTATGTTTAATTATTTTTATTTTTTTTTTGTTCTTCATAAAACAGAATTTTTTAAAATGTTATTTAAATCACTTTATTTTTTTTTTAAGTTATTTAAACAAATTTAAGAATAAAAAATATTTTTTATTTTATTAATAATTAAGAACAAAATAATTAATATGAACCAAGCATAAAATTTGAATTTTTATCAAAAATTAAAAACACATTTAAATCTGACTCAAATTTTAACTATAATAAAAAATAACCCACTTTAAGATTGGAGGGTAATAACTCATGTTTTAGTGGCTTTCACATACTATAAGTATCATTTCCTGGGTTGAAGCCTAAGCTATCATAATATAACTAGTAATATCAATTTATTTATATATAAAACAAATTAATGAGCACTTACCAACATATGATAGTAACTAATTCTGATAAAGTATAATTACTTTTGGTCAATCAGAAACTATAATTATTATTGATATAATTTTTAAAATAATTATTATAAAAATCAATAAATTTATTATTAATGACTTCGTATTTTTTTTTAAGATAGACTCTGTGATTGAATAATCCTATAAAAAATCTTTGCACGGTAAGTATAAATATTATTTTCTCTTTCTGATAACCTTGTTTTATGTTGATGTAATTAGATACTGAGCAATGGGAAGTATAAGAGTGCTGAACACCGAGTAAGGACAACCAGCACTCAATCCAGGGTATCTGTTCCAGTGTTTACTATGCCAATGGCTACAGAAAGGATAGGTCCATTGGCAGAGGTGGTGAAAAAAGATGGGTTGGCCCATTACAGGGAAGTAGTGCTCCAGGACTACATGAACAACTTCTTTGGGAATGCTCATGCTGGAAAGAAGTCTCTTGATTTTGCAAGGATAAACTAGTTTATATCAATAACTAGTTTCTTTTACCCATACAGTTTGGTTATGTTGTGTTTTATATATATAAACAATAACATTTTTAGTATGAATGGTTTTAAATTTATATATAAAAGTTATTTTTTTTATTAAAATATTTGTTATAATATTTAATAAATAAAATATATGACTAATAACTCAATATAATAAAGAGAAGATAATATAAGAAAATAAATGATGCATTATTTGATAAATTATATATTATTAATACAAATAGCATCAATATATATTTTTCTTTTGTATTTGTTATTGACTAAAAAAATATAGGAACTAATGTATAATTGTTAAAATATTTGACACGTGTCCAAAACAATTAATAAAAAAAATATTAAAAGAAATAATTTAGGATTGTATTTTTATTATATATTCTATTAAAAGAATTTATAAAAAAATGGTTAATAAATAATGAAATAAATACAAATCTTTGTTTCAGTAACTTCTTCATAATAAAGGCATGAAATCATCATTTATTGTTAAAACTTTGTAAAAGTCTTTATTAAATCTTACATTGTATTCCTCATTCCTCAGTCAATTTGAAACAACAGATGAATATTAAATAAGAAAAATTAAAAATGGAGACTAATAGTACTTAATTAGATAACATGAATGATAAATTAATACGTATCAATATATAATAGAAAAAATTAACAATAATCAAAATTTGAAAGACTTATTTATAAGTTACATTTGAAATCATGCTTGAACTATATTCATTGTTGTTATATATAAGAATTTTTAATCCCTTAAGTGTTGAAACTCTTGATATTGTAACACACAGTTGACTATGAGAAAAAATTGGTCTTAAAAGATAAACTTTAACATGTTTGAGAAATTGTCTTTGACTTTTGTTGATTGTCATTGCAAAAGAAACAACTATTGAAAAATGTTTATGCTAAACTGAAATGAAATTCTAAGATTAGACAAAGTCAATGATAATCTTGTAGTTAAAACCCTTTTCATTAATTTTCCTGACAGAAATGACCTTTGCTTTCAAAACATGATTTTCCATTTTGGTCACCATTAGTTGAATGTCATTACATAGTCTAAAAGATTTATCTATATTTTTCAATAGTATGATAGGAACATTATTCTTAAACTTTAATTGATGATTAAGAAGACTAGATGCAACAATGGTATTTTAAAACTCATAAGTATGTACATCATCTAGTTTATCCATATTTGCATTGATTGAATATGGTGTATCAAAATTTAAAATATTTTTTAGCATCTCCTAGAATCAAGGATATAATGGAGTCATTTAACTCATTAAAAATATCATTAGTTGGAGCTAAAATAGTTCTATCTTGAAAAAAAAAAGATATCTCTAATATTTTTCATAAATGATGGGTATGTACTATTGACCATTTTTACAAGATGGTCACTTGAATTGTCAATAAACATATAAGGTTGAATGCTAATAGTATTATGTTCATTATTAATTTTCACTGATTGTTTCTCTCTCAATACTTAAAATTCAATATGCAAATTAATTCAATTAAGTAGCTTCTTCACTTGAAAATCTAAATTGTATGGTTACACCATTATACATTTATATGGATATTGTATTTTAGAAGTAGACACCTATTATAAGGAACAACATATTTATTATTAATTACAAAGTCACCTTTATTAATTACTTTATCAGTATCTTTCTTTCTATACAAAAGATATTCATCTACATAAGAAGTTATCCTCTTAACAAACTTATTTTGAAAAGTATTGTGTATATTTACTATTTTGCAATTTCAAATATCTTTTTTGTACACTACTCAGTCCATAAATCATTATTGCTGCTACAATCTTATAAAGATCTATATTTTTTTTATTTAAATTTCAATAGAAATGATTTTGTCAATATCCACAGCATTTGGATATTTACATTGTGGTTGCATAAAAATCAAAATATATGCATATGACAGTTCTTGTTTTTGAAACTCAATTGTATAAATTACTATGATAATAATTTATAATCAATAAAAAATAAATACAAAAATTATGAGTAATAGAAAATTATATTTATAATAAGATTGAATTTGCTATATACTTTTATTAATTTTTTCAAATACATTTCCTTACTTTATTTATGTTATCAGATGATCAAACTTTATTTTGAAAACTCTATATCAAATTTGGTTTATCTCTATATTTTAGACTATTTTTTCAATAACTCTTATTAATTCAGACCATTTTTTATTATAGGTAAATATAATGAATAAATCAAGCTATCTTACCCAAGAACAAATTGTTATGACATCTTGATAATTCTAAAACATATAACGTGTTCCACTAGTAAAACTTGATGGTAGAATAATCATTTTTCATGTTGTAGAAGGATTATTTTCTCCTCTTATAATTGTTTCTACAAGACCTTTGTGCATCTCAGTCCAAAATTATTGTAAATGAGTCTTCCCATAGTGCTACATAACTTTATCACCGAGTAATAATTGGCCAAAAAATTATTAGAACAAACTTTTAGACAATAATAAAGAAGCTTATTTCATTATTCTTGTAACGCCTCTTTTTATCTATCTTAATTCAAGAAAATTATTTCAATTATTTTATTTCGAATAAATTTTAAAACTTAACTTCCTAGGAGTTACAATTTGGAAAGAAACTTAATTATAACTCTCATCATCATATTCGAGTAACTTGATATTCATTATAAAATTTTACTCAACATGACAAGATCAGGTTAAACTATAAATATTACATTCTCCTAAAGTAGTTAACTAGTACATTACACC
Source organism: Pachyrhizus erosus (assembly GCA_026544285.1). Classification (NCBI taxonomy): domain Eukaryota; kingdom Viridiplantae; phylum Streptophyta; class Magnoliopsida; order Fabales; family Fabaceae; genus Pachyrhizus; species Pachyrhizus erosus. Next base: position 37,734 of record JAMLFT010000174.1, read on the forward strand.
CAAAAGTAAAAGTCTAATTAAGATGATCAAAACATTTATTTTTCTTTAAACATTCCTAGCTAGATCACTCCGAAGGATCTTTTTCTATGGATTCCTCTCCTCTGCCTTGACCATCTACTGGAACTAAACCCATAGATGAGTCTTGGCGTGGAGGGGTTTAAGCATGTCACTGAACTGCAAGAAAATATGGAGGAACTCCCGTGTATCTAGGTGGTGAGGTCTGTGATAAGACTACTGGGATATCTATGTGATGAAATTGTCATGGGACTATGATGTTTAGAGGTCTAAAAGCGAATCTAACGTAGCCCATGAATATATTGTCTCCATTGGTCATGTCATGCGTTCATTGACCAACCAAGGGTATTATCGTCAAGTGGAATAGGGGTTGGAACTCGTCCGCCATATGTATCTGAAATGTGGGAGTTGTAGGAGTGAGTCATCTATCCTTACGCAAACTTATACAAATATACATCATCTTTAGCTATCATAGACTCTCATCTCATCATAACGTGCCTAATTAGGGATTCTACTTGTTTTAGGACCCTTTATAGCCTCTAATACTACTATCTCTAGGAGTATTTACACGAGCGTATCAATAATAGTCTAAATTTGCATTTTGGTTTGACGATCAGGAATACATATCCTACTGGTACTAGATCCAAGATATTCTCAACCGAGTCCTAGTAATGCTCTGTTTTGTTGGGGATGTCAAGCCGGTTACGTGACACCCTCTTCTCTTTGAGCAGTTCACAACTTAGCACGTTATCTACCTTCAAGGACTCACCATAGCCTACGTACATTCCTCAAGTACCTTATATGATAAGCACATGCAGTCTCTATTCTTATTTCTCACACGTTAGAGATTTTGACCCAATTTACTCTTCTCTTTTCTAGCCATCAAACATTACCGGTACTGATTTTCATTTCACCAACATAGTCTTATAATATCTTTATTTTATTCTCACTTTCACATAACCAATCCAGGTTTAATTCAATTTTTGTCTGGGTAATTTTCTAGTTCATCCTCTATCCTAGGATTATTTGTAATATTTGACTGTCAATTTTGAGACAATTATAACAACATACAATTTTTCTACTTTTAGTATAAAAGATAAATCATCAACATATAACATAGGAATATCCAATTCAAAACTAAACAATGTATCAGAATCACAATTTTGGATATAAAGAAAGGGTACAATGATCTTTTTCAATAACCTTTTACTGTTATTTATTTCTTTCTTTTCTTATCTCATATTCTTCATATTCATATCTTATTTTATCCTATTTAACTAATTATTGTTAGAATTTAATTAAGAAAATTATTTATATGTTAAGATTAATCAAAATGAATAATGCAAGGGCAAAATTGTCCTTTTCAAAAATTATTATCTTTACTACTTTTCTTTTCCTCATCTTTTTCCTTCATAACTTTTATTTCTCTATTACTCTCCTAGTTTCAGTTTAATAAATCAAAAATTAAAATTTTATGTACTATTCAAGAAAATATTTCAACTTATAATCTGCTCTTAAATGCTACTTAGTTAAATTATGGAAGAAGGAAAGGTATAACTTCCTTTGAAAAAGTATACAACTTCTTTTGAAAAAGTATACAACTTTCTTTGAAAAAGTATACAATTTCCTTTGAAAAAGTATACAACTTCCTTTGAAAAAGTATACAACTTCCTTAGAAAAAGTATATAATTGTCTTTGAAAAAGTATACAACTTCCTTAGAAAAATTATATAACTATCTTTGAAAAAGTATATAACTTCCTTAGAAAAAATATACAATTGTTATTGAAAAAGTATACAACAGCTTTGTCTTCTTTTTTCCATTCATTTTCAGAAACTCAGTATTTTCATTTCTCTTTAATTCTAAGACCTTGAGAGATTAAGACTAATTTTGCCATCCATTTTCGGTCACGAAGCTAGTCTTTAATGGAGCTTTGAGGGTCAAGTTCAATTAAATCTAAAAGTTTGATTCAAATTTTGATGGGAATTTGCAGAGAATCGAATTTTTTTTCTCATACCAAGTTTAGACAAAATTATGACTCTAAAACACAATTACATTAATTTTAAAGCTTATGGTAACCAGAAATTGAAGGAAAATGATCCCTCCTACCTTTATTATATTTTTTCAATGATGACTCCGGCGAGCTCTAGTGACATAGTGAAATTGTGATTCTTTCCTCCTTTCTTGAAATTAAATGAACCAAAAGGTAACTTGGATCAAGGCGAAACTGACTGTGAAGAGAATTTCGCGAAAGGTATTGGTTTTCAAGGAGAATTTCAAAATCGAAAATGTAAATCATTTCCCCCTTTTCTCCATCTACGAATCCATTTATCAACATGTATTCTTCGTTTGTGACCTGCTAAGCTCTTCGAGCCTCGTTCTGTCAGGCAGTAGCTACCATAAGGTGGCTTGTAAATTAGCGGTATAGTAGTTTGAAAATTTGTTGCTTAAGGAAGGAAGGCAGTGACAGAGCAACTTTAATGGCGATCAAGCCTTTAACGTTAACTTAAGTAGTTTTGTTTTTTTTATAAGTTTTTAGTGATGGGCCTAGCGATCAAATGACAACCTTTGCTCCTTCTAAACTCTCCTAACCCACACATGCCGCCCTTCGAATTCGTCTCCCAACATTTTTCCTTATTTTGTTTTCATTTTCTCATTTATTTCCTTGCATAACCCGTTTATACTTTTCCTGGGCCTTATAAATGATTGGGACGCCCAACCCAGCTGGTTAACGCATTTTGTTTCTCCTTCCTGGTCTTGGATTCAAATCCCAACTAGGATTTTTCTGATTTTCTTTCTTTTTTTATTTTCTTTTATTTTTCTTTTAAATTTAAGTTATTATTTTAATTTCTAAAATTTCTATAAATTCTTTTATATTTTTCTCTTTCTATTCTTATATTTTCCTTCATTAAAATATTTATTTATTTTGATATATCTATTTATTTGTATTTATTATTTAAAGTTATTTTACTCAAAATGTTTCAACTTAACTAACTATAATTCTTTTTCCATATTATTTTTTGGATAATATTTCTAAGAAAATTTAACATTCTAAACTTTAATTAAACTAAAATAAAATATTTAAATAATAAAAATAAATTTTTAACTAAAAATTATTTTTCCAAAAGATAATTTGATTATATTAAAAACAGGATACTACAATTTTATATTAAAATTTTTATGTAATAAATTTCTTTATTGAAACCTTTTGTATTTTATTTGATGTTGAATTTGAAACATCATTCCAAAGAATATCATTTGTGTATCCAAGTTCTCCTTTAGGAAACAACAATGAAAATTATAAAGGAAGATAAACTTTACTTATAATAGAAAAACGCTTCAAAATTTTTGATATTGTTTAAGCAATTAAATCCCTTTTAGCACCTATAGAATCATAGTCTCTAAATAATTTTTTCAAATACATTTATATAATTTAATAAAAAATTATTCATTACAATCAATTAAGAAGTAATTTGAATAAACTGTCGAACCTGTTAAATTTTTTTATTTAGTCTCTCAAAAAGTTTTTATTCATTTTTTATCTCTTTAATTTTAAAATATATAATTTTTAATCTTTAAGTTATTTAAACAACATTTTATTGAGAAAGAAAGGTCATTTAAATGATTCTTAAAGATTAAAAGCAATGTATTTTAAAATTATAAGAATAAAAAATTTAGATTCACTAAAAGGGAATTTTAAAAATTTTAAACAGAGAAAAACATATTTTATCCTAAAAACTATTAAACTATAAGAACATATTTGAATAATATAGTTAATAAGATAGAGATGTATACTGCTTAACCTATTTTATATATATATATATATATATATAAACTGTTATGAAAAAGTAATTAACTTTTTAAAACACCAAATACGCTTATAATTTTATTTTATTTTCTTTAAATAAACATTTCTGAATTTGTCAAAATCTATAATATATGACTTTAAGCTATTAAATTTCTTTCAAACTAGCAAAATAAAAGGGTTACTATCAATATAATTTTCATTTATGTGGTTTTTTATTATAGCTTTGCCTTTGCCTGTTAAAGATCCCAACCCAACCAAAAGAAATTGAAAAATGGATATTTACTTTTTGGGTGTTTCCTTATACACCTCATAATCTCAAAATGTAACTCAATTCTTGATCTGGACTCTGGAGTCCATGCTTTCTTGTGCTCCTTTTGTACTATTTATTTTTTAGATGGGCCTGAGGCCCAAAAAAAAAAGAAATTAGGTGCTGGTGAATGGTGACTACTGGTTTTAAAAAACAAATAAATATATTTTAAAGTACAGATTGTAAGCACTTTCTTTTGCATCCTAACATTTTGTAAATATAGACGGCATTCACAATTAATAAACTTTTGAAATAAAAAAGTACAAATTGTATCTGAGACAATAAGAAAAAAAGAAAAATAACAAGCATGCTTAATAAGATCCCGGAAAGTATGTTTCAATATATTTATTCAGAAACACTTTAATATATATATATAAATTAAAATTAATTTATACATAGATTATAGTTTATTTTAAAAAAAATTATATAAAAGAGTTTTTACAAATTATTTATACATTAGATAATTTTAATTTATAGAGAAATTCATGTCAATTTTTTCTTGTTATTTTCATCTTCTAGAAATATTTGTAGATAAATTTTCTCAAACAAAATTTTATTAAGTATCCATTGTTTATATAAAGTATTTAAAAAAAAGTCATTATATATGTACATGTATTTTTACAAAATAATAATAAAATATAAGAATGTGGATTATTTGTTAGATCCACTTAATAAAACTTACAGAATTACTGAATTAGAAAAATAAGCTATTTAAATTATAAAAAAAATATAAATAATAGAATATTAGAACCTATTTAACAACTCTGAAAAGTAAATAATTGGTCATACTAGTTACACAAAATTCTTCACTTTTTAGGTCTTCTTTCTTCTAGTCGACAAAATTACACTGAGTAAGTTTGGGTTTTGGCAGTGAAACATCGATTATGGCGATAAAGTGGAACCTTTTCCTTTTATGAAGAAAAGGGTTATTTTGTTGCATAGAAGTAGTATAGTGTGCGATTGCGACACTCACAAGGGAGACCCAAAGTCCAACTATGTGCTCCAACAATTTCTAGAAAGTCCTTCAAATATTTTGACCAATTTATTATTCTTCATATTTATTATATGTATATATACGTGTGCCTCCAAAATCTTTTGAATTCAAAGCATTAACAACGCAAAAATTCACTTATGTATGAAAAATTAGCTCTTTTATTATTAGAGAAACGGAAGAGTCACGGGGGTTAAATTCTATGTCATTTGTTCATAAAAACTTTATGCTATATCGTAAACTATGGTAAAAATTTAAAATATTTAAATAATTTTTTAGTGTTATATTTGGAGCCTGTAGTGTTTTACACATAATTTTTCAAAAATCTTGTTAAGAATCTCACCAACTCCCCACTTCCACACAATTACGATTTTCTTAAACAAAATACTATATTACAATTTTACCTCTTATTTTTTTAAAAATCTTAATTTTTAATCTCTCTATTTTATTTATAATATTCTTTTAATCCATCTATGTTTAAAAATTGACAATTTTAATACGGTCGTTAAATTTTTTATATTGATTATTAATAACAATAACATTGATGGATTATAAATGAGAAAATTAAAATTATTAAAACAAAATAAATATACAGATCAAAATGAAAAAAAAAATTAAGAAAAATATGAAGACAAGAATTCCAATATAAAAAAAAAATTAATACTGCACAAGAATAGTCTACTCTTGGGAAATGAGAAGCAGAAGGTTCCTCTGAGACTAATTTCTTGAGTCATATATGGTGTTTGACGGAGAAGCCTGACCTTTTCATCTTCGTCACCTACTAAACTTTCTTTGGCAGATTCTCTCAATCAAGTCGTCTCTTAAATGTATCTTTGACTTAATCTTTTGAACTAGTTTTTGTCAAAATTGCTAAATCTTGAACACATTCTAGAAATGGAAATGAGTCTTTAATTAGTTTTTCTAATATTAACAATAATATTTACGACCAGCAAAAATATATGATTGAAGACTTTGATTCATTCCTAGCTTGAATGGTGTGTCGCATGAGATCGACACATTCAAACTGGTTCTTCCATCGATTCTATGCAAAGCTCCTAATTTTCGAATGACATTTAATGTCTTCATAATTATTTATTTCCCAAAGCTCAAGAAAGAACCACACTCATTGGGTCAACATAATCTGTTCTAATTTAATATATATGATCTAATTTAATATATATGAGGAATTAAACTAGCTGAGATTTATGGGGGAAAACAAAATTTTAATGCAAAAGAAGACAATTAAAAACAATCAATTTAAAAGAAGTAGGTGAAATTTGGATAAAAATGTAACATAATAAAAAATAATTAATAATTTGAGGTTTGTTTTAAATGTCAAATAAGGATGCATGCAAAGAGAGATTGTATTCACATGCACAATATTAATTTTAATTTATTTTGTGCATCAAACGTTTTTTTCATTTAAAAGGAAGGAAATGTCTGTCTGACGAAAAACAATAGCTCCCTTTGTAAGACCATTAGGATCTATGCAAGAATTTCCTTCAAGCAGTGTGTGCCCACACCTTAAAAATATAACCTGTGATCACAGACCTTATATGTTGGTTTTTATATTTTAGCTTTAAAAATTAGATTAATTAGTATACTTCAAAGGAAAATTTTTGTTATTCAGAATGGTTATATCCAATTTTAATAAGTGAAAAATACTTATGATTTAAAATAAAAAAATTAATTAGTAAATTTACCGTGCAGTTGAACGTTTCACTTTAATATACAAGCATTAACAAAAAGTAAAAAAGAGAGGAAATGTGTGCGAAAATTTCAAGATTTTTGCGACTTCTTGGGTAGTAATCGATTATAAATGTATCCTACGTATCAATAATTGACTATCCTATGTGATAATTGATATAGAATTTTCAATAAATAATTAAAATTTAAATAATCTTTTGATTCTTGTAAAATATTATATTTTTTATTTTAATTTTTAAAAATTTTTATTTTGATCTTTTAAATATTTATTTTTTTTATTTTAATACATGTTGTTAAGTATTAATATTAATTAATGATTTAATAATGATGTTTATAATTTATTAATTTATTGTGTCATCAAGGAATTTAATATAATAATTATATATTTTTTTTAAAAAAAATATAATTTTAAATTTTTATTTATTCAAAATAGTTGATAATATTAAATCAATTAATAAAAAAAATTAAAAATAAAATTTTAAAAAATTATATATAATTATCCTATTACATTACTAACATTTACGTGATCATTTAAAATACAACTGAGATTAAAACTAAAAAAATTAATTTTACTTTAAAGCCTGTTTTCTTAATTTATGTAGGTATAGAGATTAAGAAACAAATTAATTTATGTAGGTATAGGGTTGCAATGAGAAAATTTCTATAAAAGCCTATGCATTAATTTTACATTAAAGCCTGTTTTCTTAAAGCTTTATATATACATAAAAGAATTAATTATTTTTTAAAAAACTAATCATATTTGTAATTTTTTTATACATTTGTTTCAGCTTTTTAACATCGGAAGTTGTTCTAAATAATTTCTCATAAAACCAATTACTTCTTTAAATTATTGTTTGTTTACAAAACAAACATAAATTAATTTGTTTCTTAATCTCTAAAAAGTAATCGCGAATGAATTGTTTTATATCAGAATTAATTTTTTATTTTAGTCCGTAACAGATTAAACTGATGCAAAGGTTGACTAATTTTTCTAAAATAATGTATAAAGAAAGTTTGATGAATAAACTTAATATAATTGAATATGTTTGCATCATATATTGAATAAGGTAATAATACATTGTATTGGTTAACTTTTCTTATTACATCAGGCGTAATATAGCTAGCCAAGTGACCTAGAATTACTTATTGACTAGTTTTTCATGTATTCTTGGTTATACATGTATACAGACAAACTTTACTTTTCACTTATTTATAACTTGTATTCTTGGAGTTTTTGTCTGATGTAGTGCTTTCCAAAATTTTCTCTTATGGTTGGATTAAGATAGTATGTTTGGCTATGCATTTTAAGTTGGTTCTCAGTTTTTTTTATTTGGTAAAAAATTGTTTATGTTTGAGAAATATTTTTAGTTAGTTTTAATTTTTTATTAGTTAAAAATTTTGTTTGATTATATATTTTAATTTGGTAAATAAGGTTTTTTTTAGTAGTTTATAATATTTTTTAAGTTTTTAATTTCTTATATTTCATTATTTTTTTATTCTTAAAATAATTATTAAATTTACTTTTTACTTTTTTACGTAAGATGAATTTTTCTTGTTTTTGCTATTATTTTTTTTGGATATTTTTTTTATATTACACGGTTTCTTTTTAAAAGTAAAATATATTTTTGATCCATCTAAAATTTTTAAAGTTTAGATTTATTCTCTTTAAATTTTTTTTGTTTATTTTTTGTCAACTTAATTTTAAAATATTTATTTTTATCCTCATAGATTTGACATACACCATTTTTTTTAATCTTTTAATGTGGTTCAGATAGTACTTTATAAAAGAATGAAAAGTAATTTATACAATACTTAAAATGAAAAATGGACATTTCAAAATTAGAAAAAAAAAAACAACAAAAACTTTTACAGAAATTAAAACTAGATTTTAAAAATTTTAAAAAGAAAATAAACATATTTTATCCTTATTATTTGTATTATTATTTTTACTATTTTAGATTGTAGTTGAAGATATTCAAAATAGATTAGTATGAAAAACAGTAATATATATTGATATGTAGATATACATAATCATATTTCCAAACTAATTAATATAATGACAAAATAGTGTCTATTTAAATGAATATTATTTTTATTTTAGATTCAGTTAAAAATATTTTAAGATATAATATAAGATTAATAGTATAATATTTATATTAATCTTATATTTATATAACATAAGATTAATAGTATAATATTTAGATTCAGTTAAAAATATTTAATATCATATAAGTATATATGTTTGTCATTTTATATTTATTGAATATTTTAATAAATAATTTTACTAAATAATTATAATTTAATAAACTAACTTATAACAATTTTCAACTATTATCTTTTAGCTAACATATGATTGGAGTTTTAAATACTTTTTCTTATGTATTTAATAAACAAACTTATTTTAGTAATTTGTAACATTTTGTAAAATGTGTAGTTTAAGTAGTGTTTTAGGTTATCATTTTGTAATATATTTTAGAAAATGTATATTAATTTATTTTGATTTATATGAATGAGATACCAAATAATTTTATATTAATATAAAATATTATATATATAATCTATGTTATAAAAAATTTTAATCTAACGTTGAGTCTTGAAAAAATATTATCCAATTAAAAATTATTAGATGATATAATAGTTGATAGAAGTTACATCAATATAATTTGATTTCTCTCCATATTATTTTATTATTTTAACCTTATACTTCAAGATATTGATAATGAATTATTAAAAAAAAATACTAATACACAATGGTATGTAAAAGTACACAATGATATACTTAAGTGTATGTTATTTTTATTTCATTTTAAACTTGGTTTAAAATATTTAACATATATATAATATATATTAAAAATAGAATGCAAAATATGAAAAAAAAAATAATTGAAACTAAAAGCATGTAATCAAAATAACTAATCTTTAAATAAAAATTATAACAATTCAAAATTAATTGAAAAACTAAAATTATAGTTTTCCAAAAAAAAATCTTATTCAGAAAATAAAATTAAAAATTAAAAAATATTATGAAAACATATTTATTTCTAAAATTTTATATTTATTAGCTATTTTAATAAATACTTTTATCAAATACTTATAATTCAATTAATTTAATAACTTTTGTACTATACCACACACAAAACGAATGAAGGTTTTAAAATTTTCCCTCCCTAACCTTGATTGCCTACCTTAACTCACCTTTATCTTCTTTGAAAATAAAAAAAATACTTATTAGGGGATATAAATTAATAAATAGATAAGAGAAAATATGAATTTTACAAAACTAATTTTATTATCATTATTTCATTATAATTTTTGTTACAATCATTATTATTACGGGATATAAATTGAAAAAAACACAACTAATATTATATTAAAAAGCTAAAAATGACATTTATTTTTGAGTTAATTTTTTTACACAACACTTATTATAGGATGGAGGGAGTATTCAACTTTGTTAGTATTGGGATTGAAAAACTTGTCTAGTATATTTCTCTATTTGTCTTTCATATATTTTCTATTTAAATAAATTATATATCCAAAAAAAATTTAAACTAATGTTAATAAAAAGAAAATTTTAAAATCACATATTTTTAGTTGTAGAAGTTAATTTTATATAAGGATAAGAAAAATAAATATTAATTACACAACCATACATATGACTACTTAAAATTACATAAACATTTTAAAGTTATATAAAAAAATAGACTATTTAAATTACATAAATACTTTAAAAAGTTATATGACTTCTTATATTTTTTTAATATTGATAATTTATGGTACATGCACATGTACACAAAAGGATCTAATCATACTACTCTCTTTCTCTTTCTCTATAACATACACACACATTGGTAGAATTTGACTTTTTTCCTTAGCTCAATATAAGCTTTACCCAATTCCTTAACTATATATGATATTGAGTACTTTGTGTCGAGTATAACCATGTCTCAATGTAAAAGTGATAATAAGTAGGTACTCAAGTAACTCATATATCTATAATTTTAGTCACATTAATATTTATGCTCATTCTTAATGGTTAGCTTTAACGTTAGATAAATAAATATGTTTTCTTGGTAATTTCTTCTTCTTTTTATTAGGAATGAAGTGTAAACGAACTAAGTTATTTGTGAAATATTTGAGTTTATTTTTTTTTTCTAATTACTCTATCAAACTTGTTTGTTTAAATAAACAAGAAAGTTCAAACTTAAAACAATAGCTAATCAAAATTTTGTACTCTTCACATTAATAAATAAAAACTCACAAATATATCATTTACCAAAATTGTTATAATTATATTTATTATACTTACTTGAAAATATAATTGATCTAATTTATCATTAACCTCATTTTATTTTTCAAAAGTTATCTTTTAAGAATGAGACCATAAACCTTCTTTATAAAGATTTAACATTTTAAAATTTTAAATTATCTTTAAGAATACAAACCTAAACAATAATAATTCATGTCTCACATTTAACAATTAAGCTAATTCAAAGGTGACATGAATTAGAAAGTCACTAAAAGGGAGGTTAAATAATGACTCTTGATTGTTAAAATCTTCTTCTACATAAATAAACTCCTTTTGATATTGATTGCTCAAGATACTTCTTAACTTAAAAAGTTTGTTAATAGTAATGAAAAATCTTTCTCATGCTCAATTAGTGTTAAGAAGAAGCACACTCAAAGTTTGTGTAAGTGTGGAGAAACTAGTCTTCTAAAATTAATTGCAAAATGATGCTTGTGGTGGTTTTTAGAAGCTGGTTTTATGACACAACAAACATAAAGGTTTCTTTTGAAGTAAAAAACCAAATTAGTTTGATTTGAAACTTTTCAATTTAATGAATAACTTAAACAAAAGTGTATTTCCACAATCAAAACTCAATTTTGCTAAAAAAATATTCTAAGTTTGATTTCTAAGTTAGAAAATAATTTTGAAATATCAAACAATAAAATAACTACAAACATATGAGAAGTTGGGTAGAAATGATATTGCACATAGAGTTTTTATATTTCTTTACCTTTAAACCTTGGGCTATATCTAGCCGTTATTACTTTTAGTATAATTTTATCATAGTAATCACACCAAATTACAAGTTATTCTTTTTTCTTAAGCTTCCACAAGTTTTCTACATAATACACTTTGCAAGCCTTTACAATCTCTAACAATTTCTAAATATTATTTTCCACGCCTCTCTAGGCTTAACCACTCTTAAGTATTATTTTGTAAGTTTCTTTAGACTTCATCACAACTCAAGTTGTCCAAATTTATACAATTAACCTAGTTGTGTTACAACTCTCTTTTGAAGCATCAATTGTCTCAACTAATTTGTTAAGTTCTTCTATTTTTCTCTTAATGAGTAACCTAGTTGTGTAATAACTTGCTCTCTAAAAGCACCAATCCATTCAACTAATCTATAGAGTTTTTTTTTCTCTTAATGGCTAACCTAGTTGTGTAATAACTCTCTTTAGAAGCACCAATCCTCATGGTGGAGTTTAGTTGTGTCTATCTCTAACACTTCATAAGTGAAATAAACAATGAATTATAGAGACAAACATTTTCTAAATTATTACAATGAACTAAGAACAATAGTGGAGTGTTTTACTAAGGAAGATATCTCTCTTCTAAGTTGAAAATATCTCTCTAAAAGCACACATTTTTTGAAATGACCGTCCTTTTTGTTATTTTCTTACTCTTGTTCTTGTTATTTTCCTTCCTTGCAATAAAAACTTCAATTTAGGTTTGAATTTGTAGGAATTTTGGTACCAAAGCCATTTATGAGTGTTAGAATTGTTTCAAACTTAGTTAAATGGTTTTCAAAAGTTAATGAGTTGTCATTTTCATACATTTGTATTTTATTGTTACTTTTTCTTTTCTATTACTTGTATACTTCCTCTAAGATACCTTTTCCCTAATTTCTAAGTTGTCAACTTTAATTTGAAATTCAATTTAGGCAACTAGTATGAATTAGGTTTCATAAGCCATAATCTTTGTCAACTTCTAAAATCCATCAAGACTGTTGTTTTTGAAAATTGATATTTAGCAGGAATATGCTTCTAAATTATACTTTTATAGGTTCAACTCTAGTGCACCATTATTTCTATTTGTTATTGCTTTGTTTGCATCAATGTTTAGTAGTTTGGGCTAGTTCTTTGTATCTAAAACATATATTTTAGTTCAATTTTGAGCATGTCGCTTCTAATATATAGTTTTGTAGCTTATGAGTAGTACACGTATCTTTATCTTATTTCTTGTTAAGTTTGCATCTTTTGATATAGTTTCTAATCATATGTAGCTTCTAGTCTTTCTACCTTTTAGTCATATTTGTTTTCGAATCATGTTTTTGATCATATTCATCTTCTAATCAATGATCCTTCTAATAATAGTGTTGCTTTTTTATAAGTAATATTTGTTTCTTTTAAGCTTTTCAACTTTTTCATATTTCAGATTGATGCTTCTCATTATTAATTGATGTTTTTTATGATTTGTTTCAAGGTATTATATCAAGTCATATTCTAGTAATCACATTTTTGAAGCAAATAATTAAGAACTAAAGTTCAAAAGACTTTAAATTAAATTTTTGACAACCTCTTATCATTAAAATTTTGCTCATTGACCTCAACAAGAGGAACATGTAAAATTATATTTTACTATTATTTTATTTCACTTTTTGGTATAAAGATATTTATTAAATATCAAATAAATAAATAAGAATTAAATCAAACAAAAATTTGATAAATATAAACATAACTAAGGCATCAATAAAGTAAATAAATCAAGTTTACACTTCATATTATTTTTAACCACAGTAAACTTAAACTTTAAAATTTAAGTCGTTTATATGAATTAATCAAGTTTTGGTAACATTTATTTTTCACAAACTAATACTAAACTATAAATACTCGCTACTCAATTTGTTTACAACCCTAATTTTAATTATCTATTACAATGTGATTTTTATTTGAATATAAAAATTAACTATAAAAATGTTAAAACAAAAAAAAAATTCTAAATTAACTTAAAATCAACATAAATATAGATACCCCCTTAATCACTCACTCACTATCAATGTGAACATTGTCTAGGAGTCATGTATGATTATGTAACTCATGTGTAGGTCTCATCTTTCTTTATATATATATGTATAGAGAGAGAAGAGTTATCAAATGATTCTTGATGCAACTCTAAGATAATTATTCTTTATCTTCATCATTCATTCTTTTAAAATCTAATTATTAAGATTAATTACTCATTATAATCATTATATTTCATGAAAATAAATAATGAAGATGAGGATAAATCCTGTTAGAATTACTTTATGAGTCATTTGATCACTTCTCATATATATGTAATAGACACACTACAATTTATATAACATAATATTTTATGTTTATCTCTCTTTAACCATTTAATCATTTGTTAGATTTCAAAATTCTCTTTATTTTCTCTCTTCTCTCTTAGTTCTACAAATTGTTATATAAATTCTATTAAAATTTAATATCATTTGATTACTTAAGATGACATTTTAAAAAAAAACTTACATAACTTATATATTTTAATATTAATTA
>JAMLFT010000175.1:0-52132 GCA_026544285.1 Pachyrhizus erosus
AAGATATTAAAAGAATTAATTCTGGCTAATCAAATGTATATTTATAATATAAATATGATACAATTTGTGTGTTTTATATTTAAAAATATTTTTAAATAAAAACATGTGTTAATTTTTATTTTTTTTTAATTTAATTCTACTCGTTATTAAAATACTTAAAGAAAAATTCATCCAAACTGGCTATGAAACTATTCAACTATCATTTTATACTCTAGAAATGTGTAAAGGTAAACTATCAGGGTTGCAAAGATGCTTGCTTGTGCATCTTTCTTACTTGTGATTGCTTCTTTCTTTTCTTTCTACTGTTTACTTTTTTTACTTTTTCAGGCTTTTCGTCTGTCTTTCTCTTAAATAATGTGTTTGGTACGTTTGAATGGAATTTTGATTTGACAACTTGACGAAATAATGAGAACAAAAGCAACGGACAAACTATTATTATTCGCTCTTTTTTTTTTATTCATACAGCAGTCCCAATTAAATCTAAACTTAAGATCTCAGTACAAATTATTCAAATTCCCTTACCATTAACTTTAAGTCTATTCTAATAATTTTGTTAATGGTCATTAACGTAACTTTCTATACAATTCTCGTATATTTAAAAGGAAAATAATCCATTAATCTTTACCAAAGTATTTTCAAATAGAGTTTTTTAGGCTTGAAGGCTACAGGTAATATTTTTCTGCGTGTTTAGTTTGTGGTTTGCAATCCTCTAAATATATTCGTTTAAACGTTCCAAAAATGCAAACAGAAAAGTGATTAGATTGATAGATTGAAAATAACATAAATTACTTTAAATTTAACGTTTCTCCAAACACAGGTTTTGTGATTTGAAGCTAGGTGGATAACCAAAGAACATAAAAATGACTAGATTGATAGATTGAAAATAACATAAATTACTTTGAATCTAAGGTTTCTCCAAACACACTTTTGTGATTTGAAGCTAGGTGGATAACCAAAGAACCAACAAAATGTCGGATTTTAACCTTATAATGAAAATAAAGAAAGAAATATATCTATTCCTGAGTCATGAAATATGACCTTGACATCTAAGTCAATATTTTTTTTGTTACATCTGTATTTTTATTGTCATTTTTTTCAGTGGTTCGATACTTCAATTTATAATTATCATTTTTCTCTTAACCAATTTATATTGCAACAACTTCTATATTTTTTAATTTCTTAAATAAATAGGAAGCCATCAATTACATTCAAAATAAATATTTTCACAAAGACTCAATTGAATTATTAATAATTCAATATTTCTTAACTATTAATAATTCCAAATAATGAGTTATTATTCATAAAAATTATACTTATAATTATAAAACTCTTATTTCCTCAATAAATATTTTCACAAAGACTCAGTTGAATTCTCTTATGATAATCTCAATATTTTAAATTTTAAAAATATCGTATTCCTTTTCAAAGATTTATAAATTGTTTATTTTATTTTTAAATAATACGTAATATATTAAAGACTTAACTGTGTGTTTTGTTTTTGTAAAATGATTTTTTTTATTTTAACTCTTATAAATTTTTTCTTTAATTTTTATCAGTCAAAAAGTTAAAATTATTCTTTTTAGTCTTTATTATTATATAATACTTATTTATTACTTTTATATTTAATAGAGGATCAAATAATAATTCTAAGTAACACTAATATTTGTGATATTATATTAGTAAATGGTATCTCTAAATTTTTAAAATAAATATTATTTGTCTATATTAAAATAAACATTAGAAACCAAAAATACTGATTTTAAATATTTTATAGATGAAAATAAAAAAATGTTTTCAAAAACTAGAATTAAAATTTTCTCATTTTATAAGATCAAAA
Organism: Pachyrhizus erosus; assembly: GCA_026544285.1. NCBI lineage: Eukaryota > Viridiplantae > Streptophyta > Magnoliopsida > Fabales > Fabaceae > Pachyrhizus > Pachyrhizus erosus. The sequence continues at coordinate 1,838 of JAMLFT010000175.1, forward strand.
CATTGATTTTGAAGTTTAAAATATTATTTTTTATTGGGATTAAATTTAAATTTTAATTATTTTAAAAAGATTAAAAACATATTTAATCTATAATAAAATTAAAATGCATTCTACGTAATTAAATAAAATGTAAAATAATCTTCTCGATCAACAAATGGTCTAAATCTAGATTCTTTTAATTTGCTATACTCTTATGGATCCCTGATTTAATAAATATACTTGACAGCTTTATTATTAGTAAAAATATTTAAGGAAGTACGTAAACCAAATAAATAATCCTAAACCTTTAAAAAAATTCTTTTACTAATTTTTTACTTGTTAAATAACAAAATATTGAATACTTTTAAGGTTTCAAAACATTATATATATTTATTTACTTATTATTTTCTACTTTCTTAATAAAATATTAAAAATTTATAAGAAAATATATATAACATTACTTAAAGCAAATTAATTATCAAAGGATTTTTTATTTACTATCTTTTTACTCCCTAAATTTTTTAGAATTGTTGTTCTTAATCTTAAACTTTTTATTGGTTAATGTGCCTTAAATTTTTTTATCTTTATTTTTAGTCTTTAACTTTTTTTTTCATCTTTACATGTAACTTTTCATCAAAAAACTAAATCATAGACTAAAAATAAAGAAATAAATTAAACAACTAAAAATAATAGAAGTTAAAAAATTGAAAATAAATTTTTTTAAAAATTCATGAATTAAAAATGATAAACTTTTGTTTATTTTTATATAAATTGCCAAAGCATCTGCTTTTCCTCAATGCAAGGAGACAACCATATCCTCAAAATTAAAGAAGTGATCTTCTTTGTTAGTTAAAGTTGTTGCATGTCACTTTAATAATTTTATCCAAATTATTTGAACTAAAAAAAAGTATAATTTATGCTCTCCAGTTCATCACACAAAAGTTGTTTGCGTGACGGTAACTACTCCCTTTGCCACATTGCGTTTGATTTGAAAGAACACGATCAAGAACCTGATCCCAAGCTATGACATTAACCATTTTGCATATATACTCCCAATGATACTTCGTCCACCACACCCATCTTTCTCCAGCATTTGTCTTTTTGTCTATTATATCATTGTTATATTTATAACATAAAAAGAAATGTCCTCTAAAATAAAATAATGTATAAAAAAATCTATGCTTAATAAAATTTAAAGTACTCCATATATTTATCTTAATTTTTTAAAAATTTTCAAAAAAGATTAATCTCTTTTTTTGGTTCCTATTTTTTTCCTTTCAAATTTTTACTTTTAATTCCTAACCATTTTTTTTTTAGGGTTTTTGATCTTTGTATTTTTCCTCTATTATCATTTTAGTTTTTACTATTAAGTAACATTAACTAAAAATGTAACAATCATGTTATTAACTTAGTGACTTGTCACGTTAAATCCTAAACTTATATACCTTGTGAGTTGTACATCATTACCTCCTTTTCCACAGATATCTCAAAGGAATCCTCCTCCTTGGAAGACTCCTCCATCAACTTTGGGTCAACGACCTCTCATGTGGAGTGTCTTCTAGTGGTAGAAATGTGAATTGCACTAATATCGTGAATGTGTCCTCTTCAAATAGTGGGTTATGGACCCACCGCCCCTCAATGGACTGGATCGTCAAGCAGAATATCAAATGGTAAAATCTTAGCATTAGGATCTAAAAAAAATAAGATGTAAGGAAAAAGTCCTCAACCTATTCTGAAGGCATAAAAACACACATACAGTATGCACCCGCTCATTCTCATATCTCACGGTAACATTCTATTTCCTTCACTAATATTCACAATTTGGGCCTACAATGTCTCTCGACCTTTCAAATTACAAAGGACATACATGACGCATTCTCATAATCATTATTTGCTTTTGAGTAATGATTAGGAGGACATACCTTGGTAATACTTTGTATTCGTTAAGGACTTCAAGCTGGTTGCGTTAATCTCTCTACATTCAGAGTTGTTACAACTTGACACCTCACACTACTTCTTAAGACTTTGCAAACTTACAAACATTCCTCAAATATCATACTATAGTCAACCTATGCATTCTTTAATCTTAATTTCCTCACACATGTTTTTAGCTTAACATTCAACAACTACCTTCATCACCATTGTGATTAAGTCTCAAATCAAATATTGGTACTAATACAATGACTTTCACAAGACTAACATTTCGCCTTCATCGGCTATTACATGAACAAAGTCATCGTGTCTTAATCTCATTATCTCAATTTCAAGCTCTCAAACCTTCAACAATTATCGCTTATTGAAAATCAATTCTCAGGTCCTAAGACCACTAGCCCATCGATCTCACATTATTTCATCATTCACGAGACTTGTCTCCCACCAATTTTGCATACACGTTCACTTGTTTATCTATCGAGTTCATCTCGTCCATTCCATTTACAGAATTTCAATACAATATTCACCTTTGTTCCCGAAGATGACCATCAACATCTCATCTATCGAGATTCATAATTTCCATTTCATTTAGAGTGATCCTATTCACAAAAACGATCTACACTCCATAATAATCAATTCAAGCATACAAAATCATCTGACAAGTTATTAAAAGTTAACCGTTATAATTAACTTTTATATCTCCTACACATTATCTAATTCAAGTTATGTATAAAATTCTTCAAGAACTTACAAGGTTTTTAATTTAAGGTTCTCTCCTTGTGGTTCTTCCATTATCACGAGGTTTAACTTGTTTAATTTTTAGGATCATAAATTCATCAAATTCAATTATCGTGGCATTTTGATTAAATTTTATCGTTTGGAGTTAGTGCTACTATGCTCGTAATTCTTCCTAACTAGTATAAGCTATTCATTATCATTTACTTTTTCTTTCCTCATTAAGTATTGTTAGCTATGAATCTTCTTTCTAAAATTTATACTAATTTTTGCTCAAACACATTAATTCATTGAAAAAATATTTATAACTAATTCAATCGAAGTTGGAATGTGCTAAAATTTTATAGGGAGGTCCCTAAACCTACGGGGACTCAAATCAACCATCATTTTAATTTTAATTTTCAAAAACTACAGTTAGATGATTTTCATGCGTCATGTAGTTTCTTAAAAACATCTGTTTTTACTCAATTAAAATTAAAATAGAATTGAACTTTTTCCCATATTTTTTTTACTAAATTTTCTAACAAAATAACTAAATTTCTTATCCAAGTTTCAGCTTGAAAATTTTCTAACAAAATAACATATGAAATAATCTAATTTGAAATCCCAAGTTTCAGCTTGAAAAATTGTTTTTGATTTCCTAAAAAATATTAGTTCTCTTAATTTAAATCCGAATTGGATGAAGTAATTTGATTTTCTAGTAAAATAACCAAATTCCTTATCCAAATTCATTCTTTGTTGATACAGTTAAAAATCCCAAGTCCAAGCTCATAAAACAGTTTGATTTTTCTCAAAAACATTTATTCTCTCTTGATTTAAATCCGAATTGGATGAAATTTTTTTCATTGTTCAATTAATTAAATTTTCTAAAAAAATAATCAAATTTCTTGCCCAAATTAGTTCTCATTTAATAGAGTTTAAAATTTCAAGTTTCAGCTTATAAAATAGTTTTGTTTTTTTTATTAAAAGATGTCTGTTCTTTCTCAATTCAAATCTAGATTGGATAAAACTTTTTTCATTATTTAAATAATATGATTTTGTAACAAAACCATTAGATTTCTTGCCTAAATTCATTCTCAGTCAATATAGTTTTAAGTATTGTGTCACAGCTTATACAATGTAAAAACGAGAGGATCTTTTTATTCTTTTGAAACATTAAATCTCTGTTCTTTCAATCTTACTTATATTTCCTTAATTCTTATCATCCCTTGATGTCTAGATATCCATTTTGGCTTTAAAAACTCAGTCATCAAAATTTAATTAAAGGGATGAGTTACTAGAAAACAATTTTCCCGTTTTTGTTCAAAGCTCATCCCAAAAATGTTTATAACTTCATATTTCTTACTCTAAAGGTCATCAAACTTTACCCAACGTATAATCACGCATAATAAGCCTTATTTTAGTTACATTTGAGTCATTTAAACCACTGTCCAGTTGTAAGAAAATTTATAAAGTTATTATTTTATTGCTTTTCCAAAAAATATAATAAATAGAGGAACTAATTTCAAAATTGTTCCAGTTCATTCCTAGTGCATTCCCCACTCTTTTTAGTTGTTGTAAAACTTCAAAAACAGAGTTAACAACTCATAGTTGTTTCCAAAAATTCGTCCGCACCTATGCTAAAAGAAAACACAATTTGAATGTCATTCTAGCCTCTACTTTTCGTTGTTAAAATTAGAGGATTTCCAGCAACATTTTACACACTTGGTGCCTCTCCTTTAAATCTCCATACAAAATATTATCAACCATAAATCATAACAAGATAATATACATTCATCCTGAAATGATATAAGCAATAAAACATAAAAAATGAAACTGCACATAGATAAATATAGGGACGCATAATAGCAACATTAAAACTATTTTAAAATAGTTTTTGACAACTAGAGAAGTATCATTCAAAGGAGTTAGTATTAGGGCACTTTTCCCTCATAAATCATGTATAAAAATGACTGGAGAGGGTGAGAAAGACTCCTCTTTACCTAGGTGAAGTCTCGTGAGTTTTGTATAGAAAAATGAGGAAGCTCGGTGCTCTCTTGGACAAATCCAGCAGCTTACCTTGCACCTTGTGCTTCCTCCAACAACTGGTACAGGTGTAAAGGAGGCTAGGTTTGGTTGAAATGAGCAAGGGGAGAGGGGAGAGGAAGAGGAAGTTGGTTTGGACGTGAGAATGAGGGAGAGGTTAGGCAATGCAACAGACAAATTCTTGTTGCTAGCAGAGCAAGGATATGCTGATGGGGGGGACTTGAGAGTTCTTATATAAGGAGGTCCCCTAGGTTTTTGACCACATTAACGTTGGTTTGACTCTTTTAATTAGTCCCTAATCCAAATTAAGTTTTAGGTCAATTTCTAATTAATTAATCCTTCCCTTCCTAGTCACTCTAGATAGGCACTTAATCAATAGAATTAACTTAAGCTTAGTCAAGATTAATTAAGTTAATTTTTCTGACCATGGGTTATTTACCATTTTTCTATTAATGAGTTAATTAAGGTCAACATTAACACTTAATCTTAATTAATTTGCAAATTTTAATTTTTTTTTCTCTTTAAAAATTTATGAGACTTATCTATCACTTAACCACTTGAAGTTTTATTTTTCTTAATAAGACATTATTTATTTCAAATCAGGCAAAATTTATTATTTCGAAGCTAATTATTAAAGAGAGATATTAATTGGCTCTAATTAATGAATTTTCTAATTTAAAAATTGGGGATGTAACAAGTTGACTAGAGAATAATTATGACTAGCTCATTAAGGTGTTACCATATTCCCCGTTTAGATGTATTTTATCATAGATGCATTGAGATTTGTCTGCACATACTAGTCTTGTTATTTTGACATACATTTTCTATTTTAATTATTAGTATACATATAAGGAATGGAGGGCTTGCGAGAACTTGCTTATATTATTGGTACTACGATGGAATGTATGGTTACCTATATTTATATGTTAGATGCATGTTATGCACTTTTATCTTTTGCATCACTAATTTATTATTTATGCATTGCAAAATGTTTCTTCGTATTTTTATAAGTAAAATTAACAAGTTTTAAACAAATAAAACAAAAAGTAGAAAACTTTAGTAGCACAATTGGGGTGTTGCATGGAACCCCTACATGTAGTAACTATGCAAGTATCTCATAAGCTAAGCGACAATGTCTCACTCGTTATGTAAGGGTATGCTTTTGTTGAGCGAGAGTCGCTTGAACAACATTTTCATTTCCTCTTTTTACTATGTTATTGTGTTGTTATGCTCCACTTAAGGATTCTATATGATTATTTAATGTTAAAAGAGTCTCCATTTGGGAGATGAGGGTAATTAACCTTCCAATCACCAATGCAATATTAAAGGTTTTAAGTAGTAAAGGAAAGACATGCAAAAGACTTAAGGTAACTTCTTTGGTAAAAGGTAGGGTTCCCCTCACTTTTTATCCTCAAGGATATTATAAAGGCCTCTATAAGGTCATAACATAAGGAAAAGGGAAACATTCCTTGAAAGTTTACCTCAATACTTTATTGTAGGATGAAAAAAAGGAAAAAATAATGTTACATATGCCACAATTAAGGATTTATAATTATGTAAATTAAGTAAAGTTTTATCAAAGTAATGTTTCCATGAGTTATATTTATATTATGTTGCAAATTTATGACACTCATTAAGACATCATATCATTTATTTAGTTTCATGTTCTAGATTGAGCAAATACCTTCAAAGAGGGAATAAGACCTTGAAGATATATGTTTTTTATATTGTATCTACATGGGTTGGCTTTTGAAAAATGGTTCATATTCTTTTGTAAAAGGACTCCTTATAAAGTATGAATTATTTTATGGATAATTAAGCAATATTAATCATATATTTCACATCATCCACTCTTTGATATAAGAAATCTACACGTTTGAGGTAATGTTTAGAAACATAAAAGACACAAGAAGGGGGTTGAATTGTGTTTTTAAAAAATTTCGTAAAAAGAATATTAAGCCATGTTTGTAGCTTTATCATCTAAGTAAAAGAAGGTTGAAAAGAAAAAAATTTCAAACAAAAGACTGCTTCGCAAAAGGCAATAAGATGATCTTTATGAAAACAAATGTTCAAACATAGAATAAACAATTCTTCCCTTTAAGAGTTAGAGATAAATACACAAATATTTTTATACTAGTTCACCTCTACCATTGAGGTTACGAGCAGTTCTTAAATAACTATCATGTTTCACTATATCAGAATATTACATGAATTATTTTCACAAGCCACATTTGGCTTGTACAACTAGTATTTTTTTCTAGCCTCTTCAAGCTAACTACCAGAAGAATTCTTTACCAAGTCACTCCTAGCTTAGCCTTAGGTTTCTAAGGTTTGGAGTTTATAGGATGCACAAGACTTTACTATGTTTGATACAGACAAATATGAAAAGAGAAACTAGAGTCTAAATCTCTCAAATATACAAGTGTTTTTAGAGCTCTAACTAAGAATATTTAAAGAAGACTTGTTTATGAAAAGTGCATAGTAATGAATCAAAGAATATGTGCACCATCTCTATCTAAGAATCTTCAAGTCATCTTCTATTTATAGGAAACTTCTTCAAAGTATTTGTTATCTCACAATGGTTTCTTGTCTTTGCCTGTTGGTGACATTTTGATATTGCATCAAATGTGGCATTAATGGGTCTTTACCAACTAATCATTTGACTTTAGATAAAAAAATTTTCTAATCTTCTTTTGTAGGCTCCTATATGAAGTCAGAGGTTTTTTCATCTTTTCATATCTTGAAGGTTTTTTTAGCATAAGTAAGCATGACTTTTTAAGCTTTAGAAATTTTCTACAATACATGTTTGAATTTTGACTTTAAGGCTTTGATACATCCTAGAAATATTGCTCAAAAAATTCTATGTTATGTAATAATTGCAGTATAAATGAACAGATGGAGTCATAAGAAACATTGTCTATTCAACAAATGAAGTTATACAGAAACACATAAATAATATCTATTTGTTTCAACAAAGACCAAAAAAATTAACTCATAATGTGTTTTGCATAATCAAAATATTGAGGGTCTTGATTTGTTTTTTGATCCAACAAAAGATCCTTTAGTTCTTACAATTTATGCCAATTTTTACCAAAATTCAAGAAGTGTGAGTTATAATCAAAGAATTCTTATTTTTTGAACCAACTTTGAGTTCATTCTATCTATTAGTTGGTGTTCTCACAATCTCACAATCTCCTTTTGTTCACATGCATATTAAATGAATGTTTTTACTTCTCCCATTCAATTATTGGTAGGTTGATGATTTTAACTATATTCAAAGAAGAATAACATAGTTTTTGGTAGAATTTAACTCATCTTTTTACATCACGTTTCTATAATAATAAGTAAAATTTATATAATTTTGGTGATGAGAATAAGAAAAATATAAATTCCAATAAAGCCTATTTTTCATTATTTTTTCAATAATAAGTATTATAAAGATATAAAGATATTGGTAAAAATAACAACCACCTTGCAAAAATAGAGAATTGTCAATGTTATTTTGAGTAGTGTTTTAGTTTATCTTTTATTAGGTCACAACATATTAATTTTATATTTTACAAGTTTTAAATAAAGATGAGTTTGGTCATTGAAATTTAATTTTTACTACTTTTAATGTTTCTTTAATTCCTTTTTAAAATCATCTTTCAACTACACTTTTTGAAATATAATTAATCCAAAAGTTAACTATATCTTTTTAATGTTTCATAATTTGTTTTATTACTTTTCATTTTTTATCCATTATATTTTTAAGTGGATTATATTTCAAATGCAAAAACATTCTAGAAGTTTTCAGGTTGCATAATTTGATATGTTTTACCTTTTCATTATTTTGTATAAATTGCATGATCTTCACATTAGGAATTATGGGTGTGTATGTAATGTTTATTTATTTATATTGTGAGCATCTTATATTTATGAAAGTTATTGTGTTAATTGATTTGTTGTTTGCTAGTGAAAAATAAAGCTTAATAGATGTGACCTTGTTCGAGATGTAGGATACCAAATTATGTATTGTTAATGTAAGAATTTTATATGTTTGCTAATTGTTAGATGAAGGTTGAGCTCAAACGGGGTGATCCTAATCAAGATGTAGAATGTTAGATTGTATAATGATAATTTATAAATCAAGTATGTGTTTAACTTGATGTACTGCTCATTAGTGGAGTACAAAACCTAATAGGTGTTGTTGGGAAATGTCCAAAACATAAGGGTTTTGTTGTTGCATTTTTTTTTCAAGTCTATGTAATACTCTTATTAATAGTAGTTATATTTCTTTTCACATGTAGAATAAATTGCAATTAAATGTATAATAATGTTACTTAAGATAGGAAAAGAGGATAGATGACTTTATTAACAAAGTCACAAAGTTTGTAAGGAAGGTAATGAAACAATAGTACTTATTGTTTTAGGAAAGGATTAAGTGTTTGTGTGTGTTCAAAATACAAATGCTTTAAGTTGTTGACTCTAAGCAGGCTTAGGGAAACTTGTATAACTTCAAGTTTAAGCCATACTATCTTATCTAGACTATTAGAATGATCCTTGATCAAGACATGAGGATTCCCAAGCGACATTGTTAGTCTTAAACAAATCTAGACATCTTACTATAGGCCTTAAACCCATTGGTTAGCAAATGATGAATGCAAATTTTCTCATATACATGACCTTATCAATTGTAATGAGGTTAAATCATATCTCGAGGAATTCATGTCTCTTATTGTGTTATTTATTATTTTTTTATGGTTCATGTCATACATTAAGTTAAATATGTGCTATGTTTTAGATCTCTTGTAATGTTACTCGATCAATAATCAAGATGGTTTGGTCACATTTGTAGATTTTCAAAAATAGTTCAAGGCATATATAAGTATAATGTACTCAATTGAAGTAATAATTAATCGTCACACTCTTTAATTAAACACACATGTATCTCTTAGTAGGTATATGGTGAAAGGAATAAGGTGACTGACATAAACATATGGTCATTAATTTGGATCCTAATTCAAAGGGAACAACTTGGAATCTATACTTCGTTAATAGTTATAAGTTTCACAATAAGACTTAGAGTGAAGATAAATAATTATCAATTATAGGGTTCATATAAAAGGATTTACATGGGAAGAGGAAATGATTTTTATGACATTATCCAACATAGCCTTGAATTGAAATATTATGGCTTGAGTAATAAGATATATGTGTTTTTATTGTGAATGGTCTTAGCAAGTAGGATGTAGAAGGTTGCATTGGCGGCCAAGATTGATATTTGGTTAAAGGTTATTGGATACAAAAGTGGAGGATGTGTTAACATCACTAGAGACTTAACTATGAATGTCCATCACAAGGCATTATTTTTTACTCAAAAGACTCTAGTTCCTCCTTCATTAAATAGTATCACATTTAAGGAAATAATCACTAGAGTTAAGTTAATAGCAATAGATGTTAGGCAAAAGGTTGTTACTACTCAAGATAGGGCCATGGCTATTAAGATAGGACTATTGCCTTGCATCAACAAATGCAAATTATGTTGCAATGGTTGACAATAGTATTGTTAGGGCCAGGCTTATCTAAGAGTAGTAAGGCTCCTACACATATATACTACCAAGATAATTTAGAATCATTCTTTTACTAATTAATGAAAAATACTTTTGTTATTTTATCTTTGTCTAATTTAGTTTGATTATCGTATGACATGCATAACCATACTTGTATATATAATAATTTTTAAGCTTAAATAACATTTTAATTCCAATAAAATAAGGTGTTATTTTATTTTAGTCCTTTAAGTTTTTTGTTTTAATCCTCTAGTTTTTTTTAATTTACTCCTTTAAAGATTTTTAATTTTTGTTTTCGAGTCCTTATTGTGAAGAAACAATATGAACTGATGATGAAACAATGATGTTGACAAATCATCAATATGCCACATTATTAAGGATTTTGGTAGGGTAGTCACGTATATTTTTTTTTGTGAACTATGTTTCTAAATCCCTCTACAACTAGCTTGACGTCGTCAAATATTTTGAATAAATTAGAATTTAAACACAACTTTCCAAAAAAAAAAACAATAATTATACATGATTGTTTTATCAAACTCTTTGATAACGTGACAAATCAATAAACTATCAATGTTGTTGTTATTTGTTAACGTTGTTATCTTATCAATTAACATTGTTACTTAATATTAAGCACTAAAATAAAAAAATTTAAATCTTTAAAATACTAAAACAAAAAAATAACTTTAAGGGATTAAAATAAAAAAATCTTATTTTATAGGGACCAAAATGTTATTTAAGTTTAATTTTTATTTATTTCTATAATAGTATTCATATTATAACTTTGTTATGCTTTTATTATTTCAATTTATATATTTGAGTTTTTTTTGTGTATACTAGTAATAAATGAAGAAAATTATTTAAAAAATAGAATTAGTGTTGACTTTTTTTTAAAATTTTTTGTAATTACTTAGTGATGGCTTCAAATGTGACCCTGTTTATAACGTTTTTCAAGCAATTTTGTGTCTTCTTTTTTACTATTTTTAGTTTGCACATTTTGTTGATTAAGTTAAACCTTAATGTAACATCATAAAATTTTCAAACATGAGATTAAAACTAATCAATCCTTAATTAGTGACTAGTTTGATAAGTGAAATTATTTATATAATTACATAGACATGGAAAATTATAGTAGAAAGAAAATTTTAATTGTTGATGCATGTTGTGACATTAATTTAGGATTAAATTTATTAATCAAGAAAAATTAAAATCAATTAAGTCAACTAAGATTAATCACTAAAGTTGACAAAGTCAGCTCATTAGTGACATTGTCATAAATAAACTAGTTTTTATTAAATAAGTATTAAAATTAAATTTTCATGGATTAAGTAAGATTAGATTTGTCATGAAAGAATAAAAAATTAGTTGATAAAATTAAAGAAAGGATTAAGAGACTTAATGAGTGGTCAAAGCTAGAGACACATGAAGGACCTACCCTAAAAAGTCAAAATCCTAGGACTTGGGATCATTATAAATAGAAGTAGAGCACCCCTTTCTCATTCTTGCATTAGCCTTATCCACCAAAAGTGAGTGAAAGCTCTTTCTTCTCTCATTCTTTCCCTTCATTCTTGAGTTCAAAATTCCCACTAAACTTATATCTTTTCCTTTCAAGAACACTATTTTTATTTTTTTTTGCAAGCAAATTTTAAGGAAAGACTTAATAGAGGAAGGGAAAAAACATATTAAAAATTTGGAGAAAAAGGATTTAATTTGCTACAAGAGGTATAAAGGAGTTTTCTTTCCTCATTTATAGTCATTTTTTGGTGTGAATGAAGATATTTGTCTTTTATGGTGTTATTCTTGCTTGCCTTATGTTGTGAAGTATGAAAAATAAAATTTTGTGTCATAAAATTCGTGTGGGTTATTGTCTAGAACAAAGCAAAGACCAAATCTGTATTTATGATCTTCAAAATGAGGATTCAATGAAAGGAAATGGTAATACTCTAATATATCAAATTTGGGTAAGTTTATTTTTGTCTTTCGAGTTGAGAAAGTGAAGTTATGACTATGTTTTTGTGGGTTGGAAAAACTACTATGGGATTGCAAAATAGTGTAATGGAAAAAGTTTACTTTTGATGCTTAAAAATGTTATGAAATGATGTGGTTATTAGTGTTTTATATTGAAATTAATTTGGTGCTAAAATGGATGAATTTTAAGCTTGATATGATGCATCAAATGCAAAAGTAACATGTAGAACCTTGTAGGAATGTTTTGTTCTATTTTTGGTTTACATGAGCATTAAGGAAATTTAATTTTTTATGGTTAAAAATGTTATGAAACAATGCAGTTAATATGTTTTATGTTGAGAATGAAATAGCTAGGTTTTGAGCTTGAATAATGCAAGGAAAATATAAGACAAATGTTGAAAGTTGAATTATTTTTGAATGGATAGAAACTTGTTAGAAATTATCCACACATAAAAGGAATTAATTTGAGAGGTTAATTGGTTCAACAAAAATGAGTTTAAGTCATGTAAAGAGTGAAGAAAATCCAAACCAGAGGTTGTTTTCTAACAAATTTAATGGATACAAGAACTTAATGATATTTAAAACACCTTAAAATGATTGATTAAGACCTTTAAGTATATGAGGAAGCTACTCTTGAAATTTGAGATCATTTGGAGTTGAATTGGACCACTTTTCTAAGCTTAGTAAGAACTTGTACCTAAATCAAGTTAAAGTGAGATAACAATAGTTTAAGGTACTTAGTTAGTGATTTAATTAGAATTAATTAATGTTAGAGGCTAATAATTGGACTAAAACTTTGTAAAAGATTTAGTTAGGGCATATGGAGTGTTGAGTTTCTAATAAAGATAGTGAACTTAATGAGATTAATTTAATAATTATGGAAAATAATTTTATAAGGATTAATAAAAGTTACACAAGACTTGTGAGGCTACTTAAAACTTGAGAAACTTGTGAGGAGAGTATTATTTCAAAAATTTGAAGAAGAGAATAAGATGAAATGCTACTTTAACTAGTTGATGTAAGAAGGTTGTCATAAGTCTTAATAAAATTCTATCGCACTTGGTAGCGGGATAATTTGGTATCTAGTAATGTGAATTAAGGTTTAATAACTTTCATAATTTGGTGGAGTGTCATAGTGACATGACCTCAAATATAAGAGGTGAATTATATTACAAAGTTTGGTGTGTTTTATCTCATGATATGCGATTGGTACGCCTTATCTCATGATATGAGATACGTAGGATTTGAATAAATTACATGTGGTTGTGAAATTTTGAGACGAAGTGTCATCTTTGTACATAATGTGGAAGAGGAATATCTCAATGACAAGGATATCCTTGTGATTGAATGTGCCATTAACTAAGGAGCGATCTAGACTAACTTGACTATTGTCATTGCTAAACTTAAGAATGATGAGAATAAGGAGAAAAAGAATCCCTCCATGGACATTGTCTATTGTAGGTTTATAAATGATCTGATCTAGTTTGTCCTTGGATGTATTTATGGGTGGGTGGCTTAGGATCATTGATATTTCTTTGTATATCAGTCATGTAATTACCCCTTAGAAATACTCTCTTTTCTTATCCATGGTTAGTATATGTGGTACCATTTATTCTTATGTGACTGACAATTGATATTCCACTATATATATATTCACGATACGCTATTGTGATGATCACACTTTGTATGGGTTTTATTCAAGCAATTTTAATTGTATTTAATGCTAAATTTATTCATACGTAAAGTTTTTAATCAACACACCTTATGATTTCACAAGTTACGTTTTTTAATGCAATGAGAGAAAGCAAATTTCATATATCGAATTTTATTTTTCTAAGTTCCATTTTTGAACATTTTTAACAATTTGAATTATGTTTTTCTAAGTTCCATTTTTGAACATTTTTAACAATTTGAATTATGTTTATTAATTAATTTAAATAAAGTACTGGATTAATTATTGTATTAAAAAGTGTGTTACACTTAATAGTATTAGTGTTTGCGAAATAGATGCAAAATAACGCTTCAACTGAATTAATGTTGAACTCAAAGCTAATTCAAAATTAGCATTACTATTTTGTTTGGTGTCAAATTTTGATGTTTAGTGTTTGATGTTAACCAATTTTAAACATTGAATTTCCTATGGTGATAGGCCTTCCAACTTGTTCATAGGTCTTATCATAAAGTAAGCTTTTAACTCGACATTATAGGTCAGGCAAAGTTTTTATGTAAATAAGGTTGAGATTTTATAAAGATCTTTTAAGTAAATATGTTGAATTCAAACCTACAAAAGTCTAACTTGTTATCAACCCTATTTTATAAGGACATAAAAAATGTTGCTAACAACACATTTGAACAAAGACTAAAACATGTAGTTACAAGCATCATAAGAATCAAATAACAATACTATTTTAAATAAGGATTAAAATAAAAAATAATTGTATTTCTAAAGAATTTCATCATATTTATAAAACAAATACAATATTAACATTATACAGTGCTTTAGATATTTTATGAGAATTTTTTTAAAATTTTAATTATAAAATTATCGCTTGAATAAAAATTTACAATGTACTACTTTATATTTTATATAATTGAACATATAGCTCAGAGAAAACACAATTCTGTATTTAATTGAAATATCACATATTTATGTTCATGTAGATGTTGAAGAAATTAGCATTTTTTTTTTACTAAAAGTCATTTATTGAGTGTGTATATATATATATAGATATAGATATAGATGGGTGTACTTATCAATTAGGTATGTCCTTCTTGTTCGTCTGTTCTAAAATTTCTTGTTACCTCCTCTCCTCTTTTATTTTTTTTTATTTTTTTATTATGTCGTTTAACAATTTCAAAGATTTAATTCAAATATTAGATTCCTCCTTTTTGTTCTAATTAAATCTAAACTAAATAAATTAGTAGAAAATATTTTTTTTCTAAAAATGATATATAATAAGTTGAGTTTAATTCTACGTAATGTTGACATAAAATAAAAAGTATTAATAAAATAAAAATTATTATATGTATGATTTTTTAGATAATTATTCTAAAAACTAACAACATTATCATACTTAACAACTTGTGGTTAGGTGACAGTACAAAATCTTATAAATTTAGTTTTATATTGTTAAAGAAAAAATATATTTTAATATAATTTATTTAAAGAAAAGAAATAAAATTATGTCAATCTCTGCAACCAGACTAACACAATAATTTAATTGAATGAAATTAAATTAAATTAAATATGTGTAAATTTTGTTTTTGTTCAGATAAACTCAACCCATTTTTATTCTATTTTTTTTTTATAGAAGTCACAAGTATTCTTCAAAAGAATAAGGTCATTTTTACTTTTTATTTTCACAAAATTATAACATTATTTAGATAATTTAACAATTTTATCAATGTTATTTAAGTGTTATGTAAAGTAAACCTTTCATTTGATTTAAATAATTTTGGATTTTTATCTATATTATTATGAACTAAAGATCAATTTAGTCCCTAGAACATAGGACATTTTAAATTTTGGTTCTTCAAAGATTATTAATTTTTTGTTTGTCTTTGTTGTCAATTAACAACATTAAATGATGTTGTAATATTGACTTTAATAATGTAGTGACTTATCACGTTTTCAAGAAATTTGATAAGACAATTACATGAATTTTTTTTAATAAATTATGTTTTTAAATTCTTATATTTAAAATTGTTAATAATATTAAATTAGTTAATGAGAAATTTTAAAATATAGTTTGACAAAAAAAAATTATATAAAATTGTTTTATCAGAGCCCTTAATTTTGTAGCAAGTCATTGAATTCTTAATATCACTTTAACATCGTCATTTAAATATCATAAAGAACTAAAATTACAAAATTACTTGATAACAAGATTAAGAAAAAAGGTTTTTTAAAGAACCAAAATAAAATAAAAATCTAAAACATCAAAACAAAAAATATCCTATTTTTTAAAGATCAAATTGATATTAAAACATATTATTTTCTATATATACTATTAAGGATTTTTTTTCTACTAGAAAAAGTTTCCAAGTATACAGTGAGTTATAAAGAGTTAGTTAGTTACTTACATCACACCAACGCTACTCATCTTGTAGTTGGAATGCCACTCGAGCTAAGTGTACCGGTTTGTAGTAATCCATCCTACCAATTTCATGTAAAATAGTACGACCTTTGTTTGTGATTTGAGGAATCAATGATTCAAGTGCACCTTTTCTCTGAATCATTTGAAGTATTTTCTTTTGGCCATACCTAATGGCTCTATACACAAAGAAACATTACAAAAGTATGAGATCCAAAAGGCAAATAAACATTATACACATTACCACATTAATTAATCAACATGAAACAAAATGTCTTAAAGTAATATAATTAGACATTGAGTTTGTCTTTGTTAATATAGTTTTTGTTTAATAAAATTAAATTATGCATTTTAGGGTCCATACTAAAATAGGACGCATCTTGTAAATGTCATTGATATAAATTATTATTGGAGAATTATTATCAATATAGATTAATAGTGTCTATATTGTTAATTATTTTTTATAGACAACGACACTTTACTTTTAGTACTTGTCACTTTTTTATACTACTATACATTTTTATATAAAATATAAACTATACATAATATTTTTAAGAAAAATTTTGATAGGTAATCCCACCCTTTAATGTATAATATCCTTACATGTTTAGTATGTTCTTTCCATCCTTTTTAACATGAGAAATAGCCTCTGGATGCACATCGAGAAATTTTTCAACAATTTCTACAATTCCAGTTTTAGATGCTATGAGTAGTGCTATGCGATCAAAAAGAGGTTCCTCATCATGCTTGAACCTTTGTTCTTTCTTTTGTGCACTTCTCCTTTTTCCTTCTGGCCACATTGAAGGGATGATATGGCACTATAATCAATGTTATCCTTTTGTAGTCATTATGAGATATCTGCCATGATAAGTCATATGGGACTAAAATATTTGCTAGACATTTTGCTAATTTTTGTTTTTTTTTTTCTTTTCCTTCCTCATATGATCAATTCCTTCAAACTCTAAAATGTAGATTAATCAAAAAATTCATCATAAAGAAATAATTGATGGAATATAAATTATTCGTAAAGGGCTCTAGAAATTAATAAATAATGTCATTATTAGCCATAAATATACAAAATATTAATATTAACCATTTTAAGGTTCATATGTTGTTAGGAAATGTAGAAATAGTCTAACTTAATGTGTAAGGAACTAATTTCTTACTAGTGTTATATATATATTTATAAATTATCATTTATTGTATATGGATATTGGAAAATAACATTGACTTCATTGCATGTACAGGTCAAGATATAGTATTATATGGCAACAAGTTGCATTACTAATACATATCAAAAGATGAAATTTAACCATTTTTCATTCTCTACTTCACTCAGAGCATTCCAATGGATCTTCCTCCTTCGATGATTCTTCCCACCTGGGTGAGCTGGTGACATTTGCAAGTGTGGTTGAAGAGGATTGGTTGGTTGGGGTTCGTGTGTTGCCTTTGCCAAGGATGGGATGAAATTCTAGGTGGTGAATTAGAAAATCGAGGTGGTGTAGTTTGAATTAAAATTATACGAAGATCAATCTGATAGGGTGAAGTAGTTGAGAAGGGGTCAGTAGGAAAGAAAGTGAATCAAACAAAGCTGGTTTAGGTTTCCAACAAGTATAGTGGGTATTTGGTCCACCATCTGTAGAGTGGCATGATGGATAAATGGAATAAAGGATGGAATTCGTTAGACATATTTTCTTGAAAAATGTAGAATTTGTAGGAGTGAGTCACTTGTTCTCCATTATACACATACAATGGTGTACCTATAAAAGTTAACGTTTATCCTTAACTCATCGTCACATGTCCTATTAATTTATTATTAGCACATTAGGGCCCTTCGCTACCTCTCACTACTTACTCTTGAAGGCTTATGCAAAATATATCGTTCATCTTGTAATTTGCAATTTGGGTGACGATTGGGAGTACATATTCTGATCTAGCCCAAGACTAATACTCTCCACCGATCTTGGTAATACTCTGCAATGTTGGGGTTGTCAAGCTGGGTCAATGTAACCCTCTTTTATAGAACGACACACAAACTTGGTGTCTCTACACCCCCAAGGACTTTCACAACCTGCATACATTCCTCAAGTACCTATTGTAGTCAACTCATTACACTCCTCCAACATTGTATCTCACACGAATTTCTATTAACAGCTATTTTCTGCCTTCTTTCAATTAAGTCTCCAGGTACAAGATCCAACTCACATCCACTAATGTGAGATCTTGTCTCATATTAGCCAAATATCATTTTGCGGGAGGGATCACTACATCACAAATATTTATTGAACTTGTCGTACTTCCTTGTCTACTATCCTAGGATTTATCCATTAAGTTCTATCTTTTATCAGTCAAATGTTCATGATCATAAATAAATTTAGATGTATTATCAATCATACTACTCACGTCATCAAAGGAAATTATGAGGACAATCTTTGTAATTACAAAGTTTAGTTAGAATTCCCAAGTTTTATCAATTTATATAATAAGGGCATTTTAGTAATTTCACCTATCCTTTTTATGGCTATATTTAAAATTTCCTTATTATAACACGCAAATTTAATAATTATTATCCATTTAAGGTGAAATGGGATATTAAAATGTTAGTTTGAAAGTAATTTGAATATTTTATAATAAAAAGGGTATTTTAGTAATTTTCTATCAAAAGGATATTTTGGTTATTTTAACTTTTTGAACATCTCATTTTTAATTCAACACTTATATTAAGATATATTTCTAAGGGTAAAATGCCTATTGAATCAAAAATTGCTCAAAATTGCCAAGTTTCTAAAAGAAAATAACTAAGGGCATTTTGGTCATTTCCACAAAAATTTAATTTTAATAAATATTTACCAAATTTCTGACTTTATGAATACTGTAATCTTTTTTTAGAATTAATTTAAAATACCCTAGCTTTCTTCTTCTTAAATCAAAATAACAAAAACAACAAAAAATATAAATTTGTAAGCTAGGGGTATTTTGGTATTTTTGATAAAAATTTATTTTTTTGTAATCTTTATCATTTTAAATGCTATTAATGTTGATATCTTAATCAATGATGGGGTAAAATAGTCTTACCCTAAGTTTCCTCAATTAAAATAATAGAAAACAACAAAATTCTTAAATTTTAAACCCACAGGTATTTTGGTAATTTTTGACCTTAGGAGCAAAATAGTAGTTGACCAATTTCATCTTCAACCTCTGGAAATAGAGTTTTGTTTTGGCTCAAATTGGATTTAAACTTACCAATTCTTACTTCTCTTCTCGTGCGAGGTTTGTTTTATCCATTTCAAATCATTTGCAGTTAGAAGTATTTAAGTTACAAACATTCAAATGAATTTCAAGTAATTTGAATCCAAAAACAAGAACAAAAAAATGAGGATTTTGTTCATACTAAATTTTCAACTTTTCTTAACATTTCTAGAAAATTTTATAACCAGAATGCTTCAAACATCATCAACAAAATGTATCCTGCTTATAATTTGACCAAAAGCAAAATGAACTGCAAGAATGATCTTCGAATTTTAGAATTTGAAGTTTTTAATTTCAAATCATTTTTAGAGAATTTTTTTATTTTAGAATGTTAAACTTTTAGAAATCCAAATTCAAACATCATAAAATAGTTCAATAAACCATAATTGAAGAAAAATTAACTCCTCCTACACCAATTTAGAATTTTTGACAAGAAAATGCAATTTTCGGCGAAGCTCTGGTGTTAGTTCAATTTCGTGATTCTTTCGCTATTTCTTCAAATTTATTTAACAGAATTTTTGTAGGCATGATTTCAAAGTTGTCTAGATTAAAACGAATCAAAGAGGATGAGAATTCAGGGAGAATTTTGGAGGAAAAGGTTTTTGAGTTTATGATCTAATACTTGATTTTGAAGGTGCTTATATAGCCATCCACCATTCCATTTTACCATATTTTATTCGTAGGTGCTAGGCATAGTTATCTTGTGTAGGAAGAGCTCAAATGGTAGGTTGGGTAGCTACAAGATAGATGAAGACTCAAAGTTGAAGACGAAGTTCCAATGGTAGTTCAAAGGAAACAAAGAAGGGATATACATTTTATTTTGCTAAGTTACCAGCAATGAGCCTAGTGATCTAACTGGCAACTACTCTCTTCGCCTTTCATAAGCGCCTAAAGGGTACAGGTTTGAGTCTCAGCCATTCCTTTTTCTGCCTTCCGCCTTTATTTTCTTATTTATTCTAGCATTTATGTTTTATGTATTAAATAAATCATTACTATGCTACTACAATGCATAGCTTAGTTAGCAAAACACTCCCCTTGGTAGGTCTTGTTTTCGAGCCTTTCCCTAATTTTGTTCTCTATTTTCTTTTCTTTTTCCTATTCATTTTCTTTTTCTTTTGTTTTTATTTTTATTTTAATTATTATTTTGATTTCTAAAATTCCTATAAATCATTTTATATTTTTCTCCACCTGTTCTTACATTTTATCAAAATGATTTTATAAATTTTATGAATCTATTTATTTAATTTATTTATATATTTAATTATAAAATTCAAATTTTTATTCTAAAAATCCATATTACTATTTTAAATTTATCTTTCTAATCTTTACTTCTTTTCTTATGCCATATACTTATTTGAAAATTCTTAAATATATTTTCTTTTATAATTACCTATTTTTAAGATTTAATTTATTCTTCCATTTATTAATTTTAGTTTATTCTACTTAAACTATCTTATTATTCTTGACTATTTAGAATTTCTGAATCTACATTTTATATCAAAAATTAATTTAACTTTTTATCTAATTATAATTTCTTTTCTTAATAGCATTCTAATATTATTTCTTCCTATAATTCTAAATTCTACAATAATTAATTATCAAAATTATAAATTCTAAAAAAAAATAGGATGTTACAACTCAACTCGCCTAAAAGAAATTTTGTCCTCAAAATTTATACCTTTAAAAGAGTTGATGATACAATTCTTTCATTCTATCTTCCAATTCCAATGTCGCCTCTCCTATATCTCTTGAATTCCATATGACTTTGACCAGGTGAATGTTTTTTCCTCTAAATTGCTTGGTTCTTCGATCCTCGATCCTTATTGGTGTGACATCAAAAGTTAGATTTTCTCTTATAGACACATAATCATATTCAATCACATGTGATGGTCAGAAATATATTTTCTGAGTTGAGATACATGAAATACATTATGTAAATTGGTCAAGTTCAGAGGTAAGGCAATTTGGTATGCTACCGGGCCAATTCTTTTGAAAATTTGGTAAGGACCAATAAATTTAGGAGTGAGTTTTCTATAGTTTAAAGCTTTACCAACTCCAATGGTTAAAGTGACTCTAAGAAAAACATGTTCCCTTTCTACAAATTCTAAGGGTTTTTTTCTCCTATCATAGTAACTCTTTTGACGATCCTAGGTTGCTATTAGCTTTTCTTGAATAGTCTTTACTTTTTCAGTTGTTTGTTGTAGGATCTCTAGTCCTAATACTCTTTACTTTTAGCTTCCTCCAATATCATCCTTCTCATTTCTAGGTTTGATGGTATGTAGATTCTTTCAATAATTTTGATTATTCCATCTTTACCTTTTCGGTATTCATCATTTTGATCAAGAAGTTCTTGTAAAGAAGAATCTTTGAACTGTTCTACTTTGATTTGTTCTAGGAATTCGTTGGTAATTTTTAGAGTTCCTAAGAGTAAACTCTTGGGACATATTTCTATTTCTAGATTTAAATTCCTAAAATCTCCAATTAACTTTTGTAACAACCTTAAATTTTTTTTTACTAATAAAATCACACACACAATTATCCGAAGATACTTTCATTCATTAATTTACATGAATTTACATAAAGCTATATTACTTTTACATTATAAAGGACAAACTAAAATTCATCTCCAGTGTTCTCTAATGGATCCTCCTCCTTAGATAATTCTGCCCTAGGAATAGGCTTAATATTTCTAGTTCTATTGTAAGTAAAGGGAGAATTTTGATCGGAGTTGCTTCTTCGTCTCCTCCTAGGATGTAAGGGAAACCCAGGTAGTGATTTTGAGAATCGTGGAGGTTCTACCTGAGTTAGTATTATTGGAAGATCTATTTATCCTGAAGTTGTAGGAGCGAAAGGTGCTACAGGAAAGAAAGTAAAACGAATATATCCTGTATATGTATCCAACTGATATAGTGGGTCTCTGGTCCATTGGTCGCAAAGTGGGGTAATGGATAAATGGAATAGAGTGTGAAAGTCAACAAACATCTTTCCTTGAAAATCTTAGTTGTAGGAGTAAGTCTCCAATTCTTTCAATAAACATGTCATATTGGCATACCTGTGATAGTGTATTCTCAACCTTTCTGTATCGAGTCCTATTTATTTGTACTAGCGGTTTGGGATCCCTCGCTGCCTCTCGCTACTAACTCCCGAGGACTTATGCGAAGCGTAATATTAAATTCATAAGTTGCAATTTATAGGGGGACGATCAAGAGTACATATCTTGAGTTAGTACTAAACTTAGATACTCTCGACTGACCTTGGCAACATTCTACTTTGTCGGGGTTACCAATCTGGCTATATGACTCCTTAACCCAGGTAGTTCACAAACTTGGTGCCTATACACCCCCAAGGACTTCCACAACCTGCATACATTCCTTAGGTACCTTCTATAGTCATCCCATTGTATTTCTCCAATGTTTGATCTCACTCATATTATACTATTTTGCATCTACTTACTTCAATCAAGTCTCATGCTACCAAACCCCTAGAATATCCATAGTTTGAAATTTTCTGCTCTGTTTTATTCATTTAATTTTGCTTGACTAAAACTGATTCACTAATACTAGCTCTTTACTTGGTCAGCTTATATTGCGCGGGATCTTCTATTTTAAGGAGACTTATCGATTACATCATTTATTATGTTGGGGTTTTAGATGCTAAGGTTAAATTGATCTAAGGTTAAATTGGTCATATTGTTGTTGTGAGGGCAAAATGATTATTTTTATATGCAATGTCTTAATTATGGTCTTTTGCTTCTGATTATAATTACTAATTGAGTGTAGTTCTAGGCATACAATTCTTAATATTTTTTTTTACCATTCTTAGAGTTACAAAGGAGGGTCAACATACACAAGTCATGTTTTTAGGGTCAAGGGCATTTTGGTCATTTTCATAAAATGCTTTTAGTAGAGTTTTCTTTCCTTCTCTCCCCTTAAGCTTCATTATACAGCCTTCTTAATATTAGAAACTTAATTCTCTTACGCTCAAGGAGCTTTAGGTAATAGGAAAAATTCAAATTTCTCTTATAGGGGTATTTTGGTCATTTATGAAAAATTTATTTTCTTGGAAATTTTTCTCATATTCTTCAACTAAAAAACTTAGTATGCACTCTAGAAGTATTATAAATAATTTAAATTACTTTTCCTAAAATTAAAATATCCCAAAAATGCTAAAATTTCTATTTTTAAACCATAAGGATATTTTGGTCATTTTGGACAAAATAATTTATTTCAAAAATTTTAAAATCTATAAAAGTAAAGAAAATATTCTGAACCTATTCTTTGTTATATTTTGATATTTTTTCCTTAAATTCCTATTTGAATAGAATAGAAATTTGAAATTAACTTAATTAGGGGTATTTTGGGAATTTTTAAAAAATAATAAAAATTTTATCAAATTTTCTAAAAAATATTTCTTTCATCCTCTGGTGCAAGAATAAGGCTTTCTCTAGGTTTATTTTGGGATTAAAATGAGCAAAAATGGATTAGAAATAAAAGAAAACAACATAGAGGTAATTTGGTCATTTTTTTATTTTTTATTTTTTAAAAGAGTGGTAAAATAGTAATTTCTGACTTCATCTTCATCCTCTGATTTGGGCTTGAACTAGAGAAAATTCAAATTTCCAATTTCAAGTTCTGTTTGCATTTTTTCTGAATTAATGATCTAGAAACGTTGGACTTTTTAAACTAAATCTTTCTCAGCTCTCAATTGCTCATTTAAACGTCTAATTTTGTCCTATGAATTTGAAATTTTGAAAGCTCGAGAACACGAACTTAATATTTCGATTTTGGGAAACTATAGTGTTTTAAAGCTTCAAATCCTCAAGAATTCTAATTGAAACAAAATAGAATGATTTTGTAATCAAAATAAGAAGAAAGGAAGACTCTTCCTACCTTAATTTGAAGATTTGAAAATCATCGTCGTGAGTTCCGATGACTACCATGAATTCATGATTCTGGGCACGTTTCTTCAATTTTTTTGTATCAAACTATTGTTGAAAGTGAGACGAAGCTAATGGAATTGGTTTGGAGTGTTTTGGTGAGCTAGGGATTGATTTTGAAAAGAAGAAAGTTCCTTTGATGGTGTCTTTCGATCTCGGATTCTCGCCCTTTTATAATGCCTCTAACAGTCCTACATAGTTTATTTTATTGGTCTAGGCTAGAGGATTAGCTTTGCTGAGTCACTCAGCCTAGGGGTGTTTGGTGGCGCGTTCTGTAGAAAAATCCCAAAGCTTGGAGGAGGCACTCATGGCAATTCTTGGGAAGATGATGATCATGGGGAAGGAATAAAGTTATTTTATTTTGTTAAACACTCAGGGATGGGCCTAGCGGTCTCAATGGTCACTCTCCTTTCCATTAATTCCTAATTTGTGCCTTTGAAAAGGGGGCGAGTTCGTACCCAGCCAAACCCCCTTTTTCAACTCTGCTTTTTATTATGTATCCTATTTATTTATTTACTTCTTATATATTAAATAAAACGTGTTTTCTCTACCTTGAGTGGGTAGCTCAGTTGGTAGCTATACGTGTTTCTTCTGTTCTCCCTCCTGTACCAGGGTTCGAATCTCAATCCCACTATTTTCCAATTTCCTTTTCTTTTCTCTATTTCTTTTCTTGTTCTTTTATATTTTTCTATTCTAATTTTCACTTAATTATTTTTTTGCTTCTAAAATTTTCCTAAAAATCTATTAAATTCTTCTTTTCATCTCTTTTGTTTATTTTATAATTTCTATATAAAATATATAAATTTTATTTTACTAGTTTTATTATTAATAATTTAATTATAAATTAAATTTTTATCTTACATTCTTAACTCATTATTAATTTAAATTCTAACTTTCTCCTTTTAAATATCCTGGGGATTTTTGTTATTTTATCACTATTAATTTATCTATATTATAATATTTATTCCTAATTACATTTAAGATTTTAAATTTTGTTAAATAAATAATTAAATAAATAAGAATTAAAATTATATTTGAATTATCTATTTATGTCCATCAAATCTAATAAATAGAATTTATATTAAAAAATTAAAAGTAGGATGTTACAACTTTTGTTCTTCTACCATCATTGCACACAAGCACAATGACTTTCGACTCAGCGCGTCTGCTACAACATTTGTCTTGTCTAGATGATATGATAGTTGAAAATCATAGTCTTTCAAGAATTTCAATCATCTTCACTGCCTCATATTTAATTATTTCTTATCAAATAGATAGCGTAGGCTTTTGTGATCATTAAACACCTTGAATCTTGATCTATAAAGGTAGTGTCTCCAAACTTTTAAAGCGAATACTATTGCTACTAGTTCCAGATCATGGGTTGGATAATTTGCTTCGTGAGGTCTTAATTGTCTTAAAGCGTAAGCGACTACTTTTCCTTCTTGCATCAAGATGTAGCCTAATCCTTGTTGCGAGGCATCATAGTAAACATCGAATTTCTTGTTTGGGTTAGGTAATGTTAAAATAGGCACAACTTAGTCTTCTTTTTAATTCTTGAAAATTATTTTCACATTATTCATTCCAGATAAAAGATTGACCTTTCCAGGTTAGCTTTGTTAAAGGTAGAAAATCCCTTAATGAATTTCCTATAATAGCTTGTTAATCTTAAGAAGCTTCTAATTTTTGTGATGGTCGTTGATCGACTCGATTGCATAACACTTTTGCAAGATCTACCGGTATACCTTCCTTCGAAACAATGTGTCCTAAGAAACTTACTTCTGTTAACCAAAAATCGCATTTGGACAACTTAGCATATAATTGTCGTTCTTTGGGGATTTGTAGCATGACCTTCAAATGTTTTGCATTCTCCTCGTGACTTTTAGAATAAATTAGGATGTTGTCAATGAAGATGATAACAAAATGATCAAGATACTCATGAAAAATACGATTCATATAATCCATGAATATAGCGAGGTTGTTAGTTAATTCGAAGGGCATAACTAGATATTCGTAATGTCCATATCTAGTCTAAAACGCTATCTTTGGGATGTTTTTGTTCTTCACTCAAATTTGATGGTATCTTGATCGAAGGTCAACCTTTGAGAATATTTATGCTCCTTTCAATTGATCCATCAAATCATCTATTCTAAGTAGAGGATACTTATTTTTTATAGTGATTTTATTCAGCTGATGATAATCGATGCATAGTCGCACACTACCATCCTTCTTCTTAACCAATAAAACAGGTGCTCCCTAAGGTGACAGACTAGGTCATATGAATTTCTTCTCTAGCAGTTCTTCAAGTTGACTTTTAACTTCTGCTAATTCCTTCGGTGCCATTGTATAAGGAGCTATGGAAATTGAACTAGATCCTAAAATAAGATCTATTGAGAATTCCACTTCCCTTTCTGAAGGTAATACCTTGACTTCATCAAGAAATACTTAGTGAAAATCTCTCACTATGGGAATATTACTAATTTGGACATCTTCTAGTTGCGCAAAACATAGAGCCACGAAAATTTATGGATTTTCTATTTCCTTAAAATTTGAAAACTCACAATAACTAGGTTTTTGGATTTGTAAAACGTAGAGTCTTATTATGGCAATCCAGAATCACATGATTAGTAGATAACCAATCCATGCCCAAAACAATGTCTAAGTTTATTCAAGGTAGATAGATTAGATCAAATACAAATTCCTAATTTTCTATATATACAAGACAGTTTAAATAGACTAAGTTTGTTTTTACAGAGTTTTTTGTGGGAGTATTTATAAACAGTTCATAGGGCAAAAAACTGGTAGGTAAAGATAAAATTTTGACACAACCAAGGGATATGAAAGAATGTGTAACACCAAAATCATACAATACATCAACGAGTTTATTGGTTATGATGCACTTACCACAGATGAGATCATCTAATCTTTCAGTTTCTGTTCCACTCATAGCAAACATATTTCCTGCTACTTGATGTTTGTGTGTTCCTTGACTAGACACATTTCTAGGAAATCTATTGGCGCTAGCAGTTTCTTTCTTTGGCGACCAACAATTTTGTTCGTTGTGTACTTGCTTGCCACAATTTTGACAAGTAAGAATTTGGTGACAATCTTTTTGGAAATAGGGTCCTCCACATTTAAAACATTGCACTAAGGTTCCTATTGGTGTGGTTACAAAGGAACTTCCTCCACCTTGGGCCTTTGGTGCTATTTGTTTTCTTTGAAGAAAAGGCTTTTGGTATGGTTTCCATTGTTGTTGACTAAAGGTCCGTTTAGGATGTCTTTGAGGACCTCCGAATCTCCACTGGGCTTATCGAGCCTTACAGTCCTCTTCATATGTTCTACACTTACTAACTAGAGTGAGAAAGTCAATTATTTGTAAATACTTTGTTGTTTGTTTAATGTGTGTTCAAAGTTCATTTTCAAATTGTGAACAAATAGCTTGACCATAATTCACCCTAAAATATGGCCAAAACTTAAGTAACACATCAAACATAGTTGCATATTCTCCTATTGTCATACTCCCTTGCCTTAGTTCTAAGAATTCTCTAGCTTTTCATTGGTGATAGCCAGTAGAAAAATATTTTTCTAAGAACCTTTTGTCGAAATGCTTCCCTAGGTTTCACATTTCCTATCCTTGAGAGACTAGGTTTGGTGATGTGCCAACAATTTTCAGCTTCTTCACTAAACATAAAGGTTTTTAAATTTACCTTATATTCTTCTAAATAGGACATAACTATGAAAATTTTTTCTAATTCGATAATCCAATTTTGGGTTCCTTCTAGATTCAAAGAACCGTTAAATATTGGAGGATTATTTCTTTGGAAGATAGTTAATCCTCTACACTCAGTTGGCTCTTCATCCCGATCCTAGGTTATCCGTTCCAAGACTTGAGTCATTCTCTCTAATAATCTTTAGGTGTTTTGATTTTTGGATCTTCTTGTCATCTGTGCTTGAGACATAACTCACATCTTAGTTAAAAATAGGTTTTTCCTAGTATTTTTACAAGTATTCCTAACAATCAATTTTCATCCAATTTGTCGTCTATACACACAAATTAGATTCACATCAATTTTTCATATGATTTTTCAATCATATGTCATCATTAAATATCTCACACTATTTAATAATGTTAGATTCAATCAACCTAGTTAAGTCCATACTAGTCTTTGTAGGATGAAATGTTCTTATACCACTAAATGTAACGACATAATTTATTACTAATGTTATATATATATATAAATTATCATTTATTGTATATGGATATTGGAAAATAACATTGACTTCATTGCTTGTAAAGGTCAGAATACGATATTAGATGGCAACAAGTTACATTACTAATACATATCAAAAGATGAAATTTAACATTCTTCATTCTCTACTTCACTCAAAGCATTCCAATAGATCTTTCTCCTCCGATGATTCTTTCCTCCTGGGTGGTCCGGTGGCATTGGCAGGTGTGATTGAAGAGGGTTGGTTGGGGTTCGTTTGCTGCCTACATCGAGGATGGGATGGAGTTTTGAGTGGTGAATCGGAAAATCGAGATGATGTAGTTTGAGTTAAAATTATAGGAAGATCAATTTGACAGGGTGAAGTAGTTGAGAAGGGGTCAACAAGAAAGAAGGTTAATCAAACAAAGACGGTATAAGTGTCTAACAGGTACAGTGGGTCTTTGGTCCACCATCCGCAAAGTAGCATGATGGATAAGTAAAATAAAGAATGGAAATGTTTACTATAATTCATGAAGATCTTATTTAATAGCAAGATATATGGTTGTTTATTAGTTTAGTTTATTTTTCTAAAAGATCCTCCTTTCTAATAATTAAACGAAGAAAATAATCTCTTAAGATATTACAAGACACTCAAGTAATAATCTTTTTAAACAATATTTTTTAATATGCTTGAATCTGGGTATTATACTATCGATACATTAGTGATATAAGTTCCTCTTACTTGAACCAACACATATTGTAAATGGCATAGCATTTTTTTATAAGCAACAGAATAATATTAATAGAAAAGGAGGGGCTTGACTTGAACATGAGATGTGCCCAAGACTCGAATATAAATAAAAATAAATGACGCTTCCTACCAAATTAGCTCATAATTACGGGGGGGTTTTCATTCACAATACGATACAATTAATTAGTAAGGACACAAATCACCTTTCTCACCAATTATATCTCACACCCTACCTTTCCAATCAAAACATGCAACATTAATTAAAAGTTACATGTAAGATCACCACTTGTTTCATAATTTACATAATAAATTCTTTATCAATTAACTTGACATAAAAAAAAATACAATTTATTAAAATAAAATTATATATTTTTATTTTTTATTTTTTTATAACATGACAAAATATTACTATTTTTAAGTAAAAACAAAAGTCAAAAAAATTTAAAGAAACTAAAATAAAAAAATATTTTATTTTTTAAAACAAATAATATTTATCACAAAAATGAATTACTAATTAACACATGTAGTCATAGAAATGAAAAACATACCAAAATGTTGACCAATGACACTGGCATGAAGAGCAGAATACTTGTCAGATCTATGTAAATGTTCTTCAATATCTCCCGTATTATGCTTGACTATACGGTTGGCCATATGCTCGAGCATCTTTAGCTTTCCATGCATTGCAGCAATGAAAAAAGGAGTTTCACCTCGGTTGTTTCTGATCTCTAGTAATGGCCTTTTTCCCTCAAGTGATTGTTGTTGCTCTTCAAGCTCAAACACAGGATCTGCCATTTGCACCTCTTCACAAAACACAATCTCATGCAAAATATTGTTCCCTTCACCATTTTTCTGGCACATAGCTTGCCACCTATCTTCTATAGGTATCAACTCTATCAATTCTTTGAGGAGTTGTGGGTTGTTGGAATGGGTTGCCACATGGATGCCATTGTTTCCAAATAGGTCAAACAAATTTGAGTAATTTTTCTGTCATCCTTCATTATTTCCTTGAAGTCTTCCCATCGATTTTCCATGGCTGCTTTTTGAGCCAATTTCATTGTCTCGCTAAATAAAGGGAATTTTTCTGTTTTCTCTATCCCCCTTCCCTCCATTATTCCACTCATCGTTTCAAGTAAAATTAAACACTCAGCATATAAGTTCACTGACTCTTGTGTGTGTTTATATATATCATGAGAATCAAACGGCGTGATAGTAAAGTTGTGTCCTATTGATTAATTAGGTTTGTGTTCAAATTCAGAAACAACCTCTTACATATGTAAGAAAATTCATAATATACAGTAGTTTATTAAGTTGTTTAATAACTTCTTTTGATGGGTTCTACACTTCACTTGAAATGTAAGAACATTTATTATTATTTTTTAATAAAAATTATTAAATGAATTGATTAAATATAGATTTTAAAAAAAATTAATTATTTAAAAATAATTAAACAGCATTGATTATATAAATAATGTTAAATTATATGTTTCAATTATAAATTTTATCAAATAACATTACTTACGAAAATTACTTTAAGTTAAACAATTCCTGTCAGTAATACATTAAAAATGACCTAACAATAAAACTGTGTATAATTGTTTTTTCACATAACTTTCGCATTGAGAAGAGTCTTTGACATTAGTGTACATTAGTTTTACACATATTGTGAGAGAATTCTTTGTTTTTTCTTTTCAATAATTGTGAGAGAATTCTTAATGATGCAATGTATTTTTTTTTTAGATTTTAATATAAACTTTCAAGAATTGATATTATGAGAATTAATTTTCTAATGAATTAATTTTAAAAAAAATGAAAACTATATTTTTTATTAGAAAATTAACATAAAATAAAATCTTGTTGTGACCTATGAAACTTTTCAGCGTCACTGTATTCCTAAAAACATGAAAACGTGGGGTATCAATTATACAAGCAGGGTTGAAAAAGAATTTTGTGCATCTTCCTTACTTGTGATTTTTCTAATAATTACGTAATTGTTTTTTCTTTTTACTTTTTGTGTTTTACACGCTTTTTGTTATTCCCTTAATTGTGTTTTTTAATTTTAATTGACAAGCAGCATTTCATTAATTTAGTCATTTAGAGGGTACAATTGTCGCTCTGTAGGGTAAAAGAAGATGCTTCGGCGATTAATTTGGTTTAGCATTTGATTCATGTTCTCAAATTCTTGGGGGAAGTGATTTCGTACTTCACAATTATTTAATGTATGTTTGAATCTTAATTAATTGGGGAAATTGAATAGTACGTTTACTCTCAAAATAATAAAGGTATAGTTTTAGAAAAAAATTTGTAAGTATTTATACATGGGAGAAAAAAAGTAAAAAATAAAATAAAATGAATTTAACATTTTACATAAGTTAAAATTAATTTATATATTTCAATTTTGTAGGAACTTAAATAATTTTTTTTATTAAAGTTAAGTGCATATTAATTTATGAAAAAAATAATTAAATTTATTTTTTCTCCCATAAATTTTTAAGGTGAAGTTTATTCAAATAATACCAGATTCTTCTTTTTTGAGTTTGTCCTTTAAAATTGGAGACTGTACATTCTCAATAATATATTTACATCTTTTATTTAAATATAATCTTATGATAATGGTCATTGAATGCTTTATTGATGTTGGCAAATATTCCTGGGAAGTTTATAAACAAGGATGTCCAAGCTCAAAGTAGTAAGATACAATGCAAAAAGGTAAAGAATTTGAGAGAAAATGGTATCTCATACTGATAATGATAAATGAGGTTAGTGTAGCTCCATGGACCTACCTACCCTTCAACAATAAATGTAGTGATAAATGTAATTAGTTATTTCTGAGATGTCCGGATAATTTAATCATATCTTAGTAAATCTATTTTAAAATATTTTTAAAAAATAAAAAATAAAAAAGATTTTTTTCATAAATTAATATTAATTTATAATTTAAAAAAAATATTTTTAAAAAATGTATACATAAACTAATTTTAATTTATAAAAAAAATTATTTTTATTTTTTCTAAAAGTGTTTCTATATAAATTTACCTAAATAAACCTTAAATGATTTAAGTAACTACTAGTTATTTGACATATATATAATGTTTTGGGGTACGATTTTTGTATGTTTGGACAACAGAGTAACACGTCTTTTAGTCTTGGGATGAGCTGATTACAGTCTATAGAATAACTCAAATATTTTTTAGCCTTAAATGTAATCTTTTTTTTAATAATTTACTTTATTTTAAATTTTCATTCTTGTTAAAACATTTAAAAAAAAAGTCTCTAAGATGTAATTTTATTTTATTTTTTGCATTTGGTGTTCTGTTAAAATTTTGTAACAGTAGCTAACCTAATAAATAGTTACAAATGTCAGTGAATGACACTTCAACATAAACAAAAAATAAAAAAGTAATTTATTGAGACTAAAAATAAAAAATACAATGACTAAAAAATAATATAATTTAAAAAACTAAAAATAAAAAGAATATAAGTTATAGAAACTGAAAACATAAATAATATAATTTATAGAATATAAAAACAAAAAAAATAAACGACATATTTATATGAAAAATAAGGATATTTAAATCTTACATTAACACTTAATCTAATCTATTTGAAGGTCTAACTAGTTTGAAAATCTATTTATATGATTTTTTCTATTTAAAGGCTCAATACTTAAAATACAAGTTAATAAATTATGTTAGACTTTAAAAAGGATCAAATAGATCAAGCCTAAAAAGTATTTCATAACAAATATTAGATAATTTTTTAAACAAGTCTAATTTATTTAAGTGAACTATTGTTTGATGCAAGACAATATTGTCTTAGTGTTATGACTTTTTAAGTGGTAGTTATAAGTCATAGTTTATTTTTATCCCTAAATATTTATTTTATATTAAAGTTTTTTGTTAGGTCTATTACATAATTAAATATTTATTTATATTAATATTAAATTTAAGATTTAAATTTTTTTCATGTTACAAATATGTTATTTTTCTAATTTTAGTTATTGTAAATTATATTTTTTAGTCTTTAAAAATTTATTTAATTTTTGTATTTAGTCCCTATTGACATAACACTTGTGATATGACATTTTTTGCTGACATCATTATTTGATGGCATGACATTTGTTAACATCAACAATTGTTTGTTTGTCAAATCACTTGTTAAATTTTTTTAATAAGTACTAAATGTAAAAAAAAATTCAAGAACTTTAAAAAAAACAATATAATAGATAAAATAAAAAAAATAAATTATAAAAATAAAAAGTATATTTAAACCTATATTTTAACTAAATTCTATCAAATTAAGTAATACTCATAAATAAAATTGTCGTGTATATTAATCCACTCATGGATGCATAAGAGTAACAAATTAAAGGGAATTTATTTCATAAGGAGATATAGACTTCAATAAAAAGATCCAATGTCTTTCATGAGGGTTTTGGTTTGTGAATCTATGTTACGTGACGAGTGTAAAATAAACTTAGTCTAAATTAGACAAATGTATCTTTATGGGATATATAAAAGAAACCAAATGATAGTATTTCTACAATTCTTGAGATCAAAGTTTTTGCTGCAAGGATTTGGTAATTCTTGGAAAGAAGTTTACCTTCAAAGGAATCAGTGGGAGGAAAATTTGAACTTCAACAAATTTAAACAAAAGTAATGATGAGTAGATGGTGATGATAACAATAGTTATAGTAACAGTGATGATGGTAACAATAATAATAATTACAATCATGATAATAATAATAATAATAGTAATAGTGATTATATGTTAACAATAATTAAAATATTTTAAAACATGATAATTGAAATTTTTTAAAATTTTATTTTATTGTGATTTTTTTAAAAAATTTATTAGTTACAAAAATTTTTAATTTACATTTTAAATATTTTAATTTAGCTCTTCTGTTTTAATCTAACAGCTAAAATTAATCATTCTTATTCTCATACAAGAGAATTTATTAAGAGAATTTATTCTCATGTGATACATCTCCTATATATGTGTATTAGGATAACCATTTTTATTTTAAGAAGAATATAATTTTATTCAAATACCTTTTATCTTTTTTTTAATATTTTGACCAAATATTTTATTTTTATTTTATAGTTTTTTAATTTTTATTGTGAAGATAATAGTATTTTTTAAATATTATAACTATCTTTTTATGATTTTTATTTTGAATATAACTATATTATTTTTTAGATAAAATATTTGAGTATCATTTATTTCTCTATTTAATAATTTTATTTTATATTTCGTTATTGCTATTTTAAATATTGACTAAACTATTGACAAAATTAATTGATAGTATACACCAATTCCTCAAGAAATAAATGCTACTCTATCCAAATTTAAATATAAGAAGAAAATAAACTAATTCACACTAATTAAAAAATTAGCTAACATCAATTAATTTTTCTAATCTTATTTAAAAATAAACTTGTTTATTATGCTATCTTTCATTAAAACTAGATCTCAAGAATAAAAACAATCATTAAAAATAAAATATCAATTAAATATAAAATACTTTTAAAATAGTATTATGAAATATGATAAAATTAATTAAAATTTATTTATATTTTGGTCTATTGTTTAATTTTTTCTTATAATTTAATTTGATAGGAATACATGATACACTAATAAAAAAAAAACAAAAAGGTTTGATTCCTTGAAAGTCATCTCCAATATCATTACTTACCAGAATTACTTTAAATTAAACAACCTTGCTTAATAAAATTTAACATTTGATAACATAACTTGGTATTGTTTATACAAACACGGTGACTTATACAAGTAACATTGTTTAAAATTTGTTAAGAAAAAAAATACTTTTTTAAGTTCTAAACGAGAAAAATTAACAGAATATAAAACTCACAAAATTAAGTTAAACATTTAGTTTAACAACTTTAGCATTAGAATAAAATCTTGCATAAAATATTTAAATCTACATTATATTGAAAGAGTCACAAAATTAAGATAAATAACTATTTTAAACAATTATAAATTGTGAATACTTTAAGATGATAAAATATATTTTAAAAAATAAAATGCAATTATAATCATTATCTTCATTTAAGAAGAATCAAATCCAAAAATATTCACCACTATAATTATAATCTTTTACTTTCTATTAAGATCAAAGTATTTTTAAGAGACTTAATTATACTTAAAATTATTGAACCCTCTTCAAATATTGTTCAGCAATGGAATAGTCACAACCAACTTTTTTTCCCGTATAGTCAATGTGCGTTGTCCACTCAACATCACTTATTAGAAGATATGTAAGGAAAGTGGATTAATAATTAATTAAAAAGTAAAAAAAAAATCATGTTACGTCATTGGGATACGGTTGTCACCCAAATTCTGTAAGAATATAATTTGCAAGATTTGGCATTTTTCTTTCTTAAAACATTAATCATTTCTCTCTTCATTTGCACACTAGCTCTTTCCTCAGTAGATTAAAAAGTTATTCCTCATACTTCCATGAAAGAAGTTCGTATCAAAATAAATTGCTACAACATTTATTATAGTAAGAGATAGCAAAATGATGCAACATATTTTATTGTTTTTTGGCCATTTTTTTTATATTTGACTTAACTCTTTGTTTTTCCCACCTTTGTTTAATTAGTGTGTTTGGTATGTTGAGATGTAATTGGGGGCACACATGGCTTGAAATGCTATAAAAGTTTATTTGTAGTCCAGTTAGCTGGAGCACGCAGCCTCGAATAATTCTTGCCACTTCTTAGCTTCATTTCCAGGACCTTCCCCCTAAAACATATATATTTTAGCATCAACAATATGCATAAATATAGTATGGAGTATATATGAACAAAATTTTTAAATATTTTCCACCATTTGATTAACAATAAATATGAAACACAAACTTAACAGCAACAGATAATTAAGAATTTTACAATATTATATCTCATGAATATTGGGAAAATAGTAAAATACTACATGAATCATTTAAATTATAACCTACTAAGAGTACTAATATTTATTGTTCATGCAATACTTTTATAAGATCTGACTAATTAACTAATTGTGCTGCCGCTACTTAAGTCCTAATCAAAATAAATTAACAAGTTATTGATTTAAGTGATTATGGATTCAATTTTTTTAAATAAGATTTTAAGCTTGAGTTTTATAAACGAAAAAAAAAAATATAAATGAGAGAAGAAACCCTACCAAAAGTAACTAGATAGATTTTTCGAAATTAATCATCGACAAAGTTGATAATATTCTGTATTAATAATATAATTATAAAAAAAAATTCTAACCAAGATATTTAATACTCGACCAGTTCCATAGTCATTGAACTGTTGAAGGTTGAACAACAAATAATTAAATAATATTATTTTATTTTTTAAAACAACATATTAATCAATGTTGAATAAAATAACTTAATATTCATAGTTTCATTATGTTAAAATTAATTTCCTGTCGTCACTCATAACACATAACATGTAATATGTAAAATTAAATATGAAACTAAGTTAAATATGTCAATAATATTTAAATTCAACAACATAATAAAAAAAAAAATTATTGGTTAGTAAACAGAGAGGTTGCATTATGATGTTGTAAAATAATATCCATTAATAACTATAATTAGCTAAGAAATAAATATAATGATATACCCATCAATCACCATAATATTTGATTAAAATTATATCAATCATCATCATACTAATAATAATATTCAACTAATATAGTGTTAACATAGTTGCTAGATAATTTGATCCTTTAAATATATGATTAGAATTCAATCTCTCGACTAAGAGATACTCAAATTCACAAAAACAATAAAATAATATTAAATCCTTTTAATTAAAAAAATACAAAAAAAGGCCATTTTCAGCTATCCAGTTTAACCAGTTTTACACTAGTTCTTCACAAGACTAGTTTTGAGCTTGACCGAACTGGTCTAATGACCAGTTCTCAGTTGGACGGGTTGGTTTGGTCCAGTTGTGATAACTGTTGACCTATCAGTCAACTTTTTATATCATGTCAATATGTGCTACTATGTCGTAATTGAAATTTTGAAACCCATTTTGTGAATAACTTTTGGGTATATAGTATAAATTAACATATGTTATATTTAGCGCTAAATTATTGGCACTACCACCAAAGGAAAATGCATAAAGTAGGAAAGTCAATGCAGCAAGTATCAGTTCTTTTCAGCTATCAACATAACATTAAAAAACACGGTGTAGATTCTATCATGTGATTATTTATGATCTCACACACTAAACACATCAATATATCATTGTATATAGCTAAGACCAAAATTACCATTGAAACTTTACCTCAACAGAGTTAACTTCATATACTTGGTTTTCAGTGACTTCAAGATCTAGTGCCTGTATGCAAGCTTCAGCAACCACTATTCTGCTGGCCTCTCCCACTAGTTTATCTCCTGAAAGCCCATTGCGAAATTTCTAAAACTTTAAACAAAAATACTAAAAAGAAGTATAAATAATAAATGAGTTATTATAAAAGCATCTAACACGCTAAGGGAAGACACAAATAAGGTAATTAACTTTCTATATCTCACATGTAGGGATGAAACATTTTTTTATAAACTCTAGGTTTTCTCCACGGAAACAGTCCTTCTCCATGGCAAAGTTTTCCTATTGTAGTTAATACAACTACATATCTAAAGTTCGAACTCAAGACCACTTGTAATTTGAAAGTTTGAAACAATCCTACACCAGTTAATCCAGACACTTGGTAGTATGTAGGGATGAAACATAAACATCCAAAAGAAAACTGTATTCTCACTAGAATTTTATGCATAACATCCAATATACAAGCCAACTGATATCCTTAGTCTGCAAATGAATTACGCTAAGTCTGACCTGATCACATACCTTTCCCACACACCTGCACAAGCCTCCAATGCTCTGCTGCTATTCGTTTTCTCCTTACTATATTCCTTAGTTATGAGAGGGTATTATCAAAAACTATCATTTTAATGCATTGTTCTTTAACAAGACTTCCCCCTGTCTGCCTGCTATAATGAAAAACTACCTGTTCAAAAAGGTCATTGTTGAAGGTCATGAACATAGTGCACACAGCATAGACATTTGTCTGCATTGGTTCTTTCTTTGTATGCTCTCCTTATTCAGCTTTGTCGAAGAATTGACATCTATTGATTTCTCTTTCTCAATTGAAGAGTAATTTCCTCTCAGTTTACTAACCAACAATTTGCACAATTTCAATGCCAGTACTTAATCAACTATTAGCTTCACCACCACCACTGATAGTCCCTTTGCTTCTTGTTCTTTGCTCTCCAACAAGCCAATTCCTATTCCTGAAGCCTCGATGGCTTGTTAGAGGTAAACAGTATTGCCTCAATCCAGCTAACATCTTTGACATTATGATGGCTTATCAACTTCCTCCCATTGAAAACATTGCTTTCCTAGATTTGGCTATGGTTCCAAAGTTTGTATCAAAGGATCTTGCACATGATGTATAGTAGAAG
The DNA here is from genome assembly GCA_026544285.1 of Pachyrhizus erosus. Classification (NCBI taxonomy): domain Eukaryota; kingdom Viridiplantae; phylum Streptophyta; class Magnoliopsida; order Fabales; family Fabaceae; genus Pachyrhizus; species Pachyrhizus erosus. The sequence continues at coordinate 40,748 of JAMLFT010000175.1, forward strand.
GCTATACTGAAGAATATGATGACTCTGGATAGCAACAATGTTTAGCATTTAATTTTGTTTGATGAAGATATATATACCATAGGTTGTAAGTATGTCTTTGCAGTCAAAATTAAAAATGAACATGAGTTGCTAGATTGAAGAATTAGATTGGGTGCTAAATGCTATTATACTCAGTAACTATTCTGTTAATCGTTTTGATGCCATGTCCTATGCTTAAGGGAGAGAAGAGAGTTTGTGTAGTTGTAATCCCAATGCAAACATGTGTAGGGTTATGGAATTATAATAAACCCCCTTACAAATATGACAAACGACAAGCATATGAGCCAACTGACTCGCCTATGTAATCAACTCCAAACCATTGGCAATTCAATCAGAACTATTATTAGACTTAAGCCAGTAAAGGAAGGTTGGTCGGTAAGCTAAACAATCAAACTGTTACAACCGTAAAAGCACAAGAATCCCTTTTATGCCACCAGCATTTGGAACCCATTTTATAGGCTTACCTAGCAGCAGTTACTGGTCTTAATATATATCTTAAAGGTGTAGCCAGAGGAGAACTGTTGTACAAAAGCCATCACAGTTATACATCTAGCTAAGGGTAATTCAACGGCAGCTCAGACTCCGGCTTCATTAGATAAAAAGTGGTAGGAACCTGATTTCTTCTTCTGTCTTTCTAACAAGCTACATTGCTAGCAAATCACATTACTAGGTTGCTAAACTATATTCACACATTCAGCAGGTATAGCTAAGGAAATTAACAACAAAAGGAAAAAAAAATGTATGCAATGTGCCATAGTTATAAATGAGCATTATTCATATACCTTGACCTATAAGGACTGCTCGTCGTTGTCCAGCTGTTGCTTTGAGCAAAGTATTCAGATCATAAGATGTGTATGGTCCATCTGTCAACCTTCCAGCTCTAAAACGCATTTAAATATGCCATATGAGGAACTTCGAAGTTTTAAGCACACCTCTTTGTTCGTCAAGTATCATCACCAAGGTATGAAACGTGTAAAAAATTCACCTTACCTGATTATGGTAAATGGAAGGCCAGAACTCCTGAGATAATCTTCCCCCATCTTCTTATACTTCAGGACACCAAATAGGTTCATAATACTACATGAAAAAGGAACATTAACAAGTCCATGAGAAAAATTTTGGAACATAATTAACACAATATACGTCACTGAATGATTATGTCATTGATCACCTGGAATTTATTGCCTAATAAACTTATTTAGCAAAACACAAATGAAAGGTATTTCGATGTAGTTAAGGGTACTAATAAAGATCGTGAATGAGTATTTATAATGAAGATGCAGTGAGGATAAAAAGTATCAGGGATATTTCACAGTTAGGAATCTTACTAACAAGGTAAGGCACAAAAATTCGTTCTCAAATGGAAGCTGCTACAAAAGGATGAATATGGGAAAGATGCAAACAGAGAACTAAGGGTAATCATTTTTCAACATTTGCAACAACAACCGAGCCTTATTACATATATTAAACTATGCTATTTGACTCTTATCAAAAACTAAATTTTCATCAATCAGGGTTGGCTCAACTGGTCAGGCAAGATCAACAAAAAGGTGTAGGGTTCAAGTCTTACTAGTGGTTTATTATTGATCAGTCCTCTACAAGTACCAACGTATGTCTTGCTGGCTTGTGGCATACCCTAACCTTGGAATATGGCAACCCCCCTCCTCAAAAATTTTATCAGGCTATATTCCATTTTATTCACATTTTCAATGAAGCCTTTATTGGTCTTCTAACATGAACAGACGACCTTTTGTGTTTCCACTTTCCATTTTTTTATTAAATGCAACTCTAACCTAGGAGAAGAGCCAACATGAACTGCTGTATGACAATGCCATTTTTCCACTTAATAAGCAGGAACACAATGCAGGCAACGTAAGCATGTTGGCCACCACACTTGTGATGTTGCCATAAACTGGGGCGTGTTTATGTGCTCGACTTGTTTCAAGGAATCCAACACAAGGGTATTGCTTGATTTTTAATTGTCTGTCTTTAATCAAAAACTACACGGCACAATATTATGAATCCATATATGATGTGAGATGAGAAAAGGCATTTTTCAAATTTCCATCTAGTGCTACCAATCTTGTTTAACATCCTAGCAGATGGAGGTATAGCCTAAATCAAATCCCTTCACAAATGAGACATCATCTATTAGTGGTATTACAATGTTACAGATTCTCTGACAAGTACAAGGAAGTCCCCACAAGGCTAAATGCAGAATTCAAATTTAGCAAATCTAGGAATTCTTAAACTGCGGTCCCTTTCCTCTCCTGTAGTCCATCAGTCAACTTGTAATTTGTGGGAACAGGATTATAAGTCCTTTGTATAGCCAACAGAAAACTAAATCATAAGTCCTAGTATAACTTGTAATCATAACTATGATAAGTTAAATAATTTTGTAACTATACATAATGAAACCAAATCTTCAAACAAGTATAGCCAACAGGCAACAGAAAACCAGATATTGAATTAAAAAATAGCGATATACGTATCAGTTAATTTCAAACTTTAGCTAATTTCATTTTGTGCTACACTTGAATTTGAAATCAAAAGAAAAAGTCTTCATAACTCATCATGGAAAGGTCAAACTGATGTTTTAACGTGTAAATAAATGTCTCATTAGAATTTTAGAAGCACCCTATTCTGAATTACCAGCAAAAGAAATTAACCTTTCTTGCACGCCAACTTATAATACTACAAAAGTCAGAGGCAACTTTATCAATTAAGAACAAAATATGAGGAATGCTTACCTCCATGGCAATTCATTGAATTTGGTCACACCTATCGATGACACAAGAACAACTCTCTTCACTGAGGAAGGCAATGCAGATACTAGATTCTTTACTCCCACCCAATCTTCAAATTAGATACTTTTAGTCAAAATCAAAATAATGACAAGTGCTTGAAATGTAAATGAATTCTATGCTGTAGGCAACTTTGAATAAAAAGTAATACTGTTATGCTTACATTTTCCACAATTGAATCTTCACCTAACTAATCTTCTACTTCATTCTAGTTATGACATCAAATGCTGCAATATATACATGACATGATTCTTACCAACCCTCTCTGGTGTGTTATCATCATCCCATCGCCTTGAAGGAAAAGCTGTTGTTCCTGTGCAGCAAATCACGTGTGTGACACCCTATAAAGCAAGTAAACAAAAAGCAAAGGAAACAAAAGAAAATGCAAATTATTGCCTACATTTTCATTTTTGAATGAAATGACTCATCAAAATGAAAACAATTCAGATCAATCAAGTATTATTCAGCAAAATGACTCATCAAGTATTATTACCTCAAATATTGATGGATCCAGATCTTCTTGCTTCCTTGTGTCTCCTTTGAATACCTGTTATGTTCAGAAGCTCTACATAACTAGAAAATAAATAGACAATGGATGAAAACAAATTAACACACAAAGTTTGTGGCTCCTCAGAGGGACTACGACAGCAATTAAATTTGCACTTTGACTACTCATTAAAGGGTAGATGATGTACCTGCAGTTTCTCCTTATCTTGTTCACCAAACAGTTCTGCGGCTTTCTCAGGATTCCTAAGTATCAACCGTGACTTAACATTCTGCTGAAGCAGTGATGCTACTACCAGCTGCCCTGAATAGCAAGGGAACAACTGCTTCACAAAGTTCCCCATGCAAATTATTGGCATGGATTATGTATGCATTTCGAAATTCTACAGAACTAATCTGAATGCACTAAATGCATAAGGAAGGATACACAAATAACAAAGTTACTGCTAAACTAATGTTTAGTTATAGAGTAAACATTCATTTCACCTTCTAAACTTAGGGGTGTCACCACACTAGTCTGTCACAAGATTAGTCCCTCAAAAATTAGCATTTTACCACATTAATCCTTCAAACATTTTATCACCAAAGTAGTCATTGAAAACTCTAAAATATCACCATATTCATCTTTATGGAAGAGTAAAGGGTGAAACAAAATAAGGCCAGCCATGTTTGACACTTCATTCTAAATACTAAAAATTCATGGGGGCTTAGAGTTACACTAGCACTCATCTTTTATTTTTATTATTTTTTCATTGAGTTAGTAATACTGGTACTTAAGTTGAGTTATCAAAAACCTACTAATCACGTTACACTCCCCCTTACAACTTCATCCATACTAACAATAATAATAAAAATAATTATAGTAATCTCCCTTTAATTTAATACTTAATTATTCTTATACTCTTCATTAAGAAATTAGAGTAAATAGATCATGCACTTACGTACTACCATGTACAAGAATTTTACAAGGTTAGTCAATCACATATTGTTATATGTGATAAATTTATTAAATTTTATAATAATGGTAAATGACTTTTGATTCCTAAATACGTAAACAGGTAACAATTTAGTCCCTAAAAACATGAAAATTTTGATTTAGTCTGTAAAAACCACAACAATTATATCCTAGCATATAACTTAATCTCAAAGAAGTACCCTAAACTTTATAACTTAATGTCAATAAACATTACAACTTAAGGTCAAAATTGTTCCACAAAAACTTACTATAAAACCTAACTGTCATATGTTTTACACGTTCAAAGACTAACAAGAATTATTGTTGTTTTGTAAACTGAATTATCACCTTTTACACATTCAAAACGATCATTTATCCTTTATAATAACTATCTTAAAAACTAAAATGTATTAAATTTCAAGATACCGTGATACTAAAATCATGTTTTGTAGATAAATAACTTGAAGAGTAAGACAGGTGAAGATAATTGTTGTGTTTACCAACGCCTCCAGAGCCACCAACAACAAGGACAAGTTTGGAGGAAGATGGGGTGCGTTGGGTATCCTTCTTCAACTCCGAACTCTGAGTTTCAACTACTTCCTCATTGAGAGCACTTTGCGCTTTTGCATAAAAACACTTGGAATTACAACTCCGTTTCGAAGCTAAAGAATAAGAGAGGGAAACTCTGTTACTGAATTTAGATAAGAAAACTTGACGCTGTGAAACACAGTGGTTCCTTTGGGTCAAAGCCAAAGGGAGTGTAGGAATTGTAGAAGCCATGAATGAACACAAACTGACACACACAACACAACAGGTTCCTCCGTAGCATATCAAAAACAAACTTCAACTACAACAATTAGATACCACAAGATTTATTTCATTTTTGTTTTGTTAATAAATGGGACCTCATAATTGAACTGAATTGTTTGGTTAGGGTGCCATGTGTTCACTTTTATATTTCACTAGAAAAAAAAAATACTCGGGTATCTCTATTATTTTTAAAAAATAAAAAAATTAAATATATTTTTAATTTATGATAACCTATTGAATTTTATTTTTTATTAGTAATATTTTTTTCAAAATTTATAATTTTTAATAAATTTAAAATTTTATTTCTATTTTTTATTATTAATATACTAGTATTAAATATTGAGTTTTTATTAATTCACATATCTGATAAAGTTTATTTAAATAAAAATTTAATATTTTAATATTTTTATTTATATAAGTAAATTAAAAATAATTAATTAATAAATAATTATGTTTTTAACTATAATTTGTTAATAATAAAGATTTAAATTTATTAAAAATTAAAAATTTTAAAAAATTATTAAAATTAAATCAAACTTTCATCATTTATTAAAGATAAAAACATATTTAAATCATATAAAATATAATATAGGTTTAATAATAGTAAGTTATATATAAGATGTAACTGAGGTGCAAATTGTTTAAACAGAATAGTTATAAGGATAAAAAGAAAATTTAAAACAGTATTTATATGAATAAAATAAAATAAAAAAATGTATAGACCAAAATTTAATACTTCTTTTTTATTTAGTTGTATATTATTAGTGTGTTGTTGTATGTCACACTAGACGCATTTACATATTTTTGTTAAAAACATATGGGGAGTGTTAACGAGTATTGTTATAAAGAATTTTGAAGAATTAAATTGTTGAAAATGTAAAAAGAATACTATTTTTCAGACAAATGAATTTACAAATTTATTAGGTTAAAATAATAAAGAAATTGTAATTGTGATAAAAATGTTTCTTAACGTGTGAAAACAATTAAATAACTTAATGAAAAACCTCAAGTCCAAATCTGTAAGATACTATCAAATGCTACAAAAAATCACGCATTAAACCTATATTTTCATATATTTCCGTACTCGATCTCATTAAAAATATGTTCATCTCATTGAGTTTTATTAAAGAATTTATTTATTTCTATAGTAATAAATTTACATCTATTATTAAGGTATAAGAAAAAATTTTAATTTATTTAAGTAAAATAAAATCCTCAATAATTTAGATTAATGAGAAGATAATAAATAAGAAATGAATAATAATTTTCTTAAAAAAATATATTTTATACATTAATTTTATTCATATAAAAATTTATATTAAAAATTTAATTATAACAATAAATTAAAAAAATTTAATTTTAACTTAATAATTGAGATGTTCATGTGGTCAAGAATATTGATCATTCTCGTGAATTAAGTATAATTTTTTTTACTTGATCTCGTGAAAAATATTCATTCTTATTACTTTTATTTTATATTAAATTTAATTTTATATTAATAACTTTATATGTGTGTCAATATCTAAAAGAAAAATAAATTTAGAAAGATAAAAAAAATATTCAATAATTTACATAAATGACAAAATAATAAATAAGTAAGAAATAAATAATAATTTGTCTAAACATTGATTTTAGACATTAATTTTATCATGCTATAAAACATTGAATAAATTAGTTAAGTAGATAATAAGAAAGAAGAAAGCATATTCATATTAAATTCTTATAATAACAAATTAATGAAATTTACTTTAACTTCAATTTTCTAGATTTTCTTTGAGTGAAATGTAATTTTTTTTATGATTTTTTGAAAAAAAATAATTTCTCATAAGTTTTATTTTATATATCATTTCTATACGAATTAATTTACAAATAGAAATCTTATTAGTATTAAAGGACAATTTGACACTGTCCAAAAAAAACCTTAAATATTATATATATAGATAGATATATTGAATAATTGTCATAATTAGAAAAGAATTAGCTCTTTAACTTTTTTTTATTTTTGTTTTTAGTTTCTTAATTAAAAGTTTACCAGTTTTGATTCCTCAATTATTTTTTCATCTAGTTTTTTTATTTTTATAATTACGTGTCTCCATAAAATGATGATGTAATATATTTTTAGTTTCTCAATTTTTGATTTTTGTTTTTAATTCCTCGACTAATATTTGACCACTCTTGATTTCTAAACTATATTTTCATTTGGTTTTTTATCACTTTAGTCAACTATCTTTGTTAAGTAATGACATTACAATTATTTTTTAGTTATTTTAAATATTTTGTGGTGATTTCTTCTAATAGTTAAAAATCATAAAAAATGATTGGATAAAATGTATAAAAAAAATTTAACATTTTTAGACCACCAAAGTCAATTAAAATAAAAAAAAAATAGAAAAACTTTGATTCTACCGACTATAGTCCTCTTCCTACTCTAGCACCCTAAAAAGAAATTTCGTTCTTGAAATTTATACTTTTAAATAATTAAGGATACAATTCCATCATTTTGCTCTCCAACTCTCAAATTGCATCACCTTCATCACTTGCGCTCCATATCACCTTAACTTGACTAATGCTTTTGTCCCTCAGCTATTTTATTCTTCAATCCCCAATTCTTACAAGCATCACATCATAAGTTAAGTTATCTCTTATGGGTACATGATTAGTGTAACACCCTTTTTATTATTATAAACATAATTTTTAAAATTTTTGAAATTAACTAAACATTTTTATTAAATATATAATCTTTAGTTGTTCTTAACTTAAAATGCATAATAATTTTCATTATTCTTTCTAAAATAAAGTTTTGTGGTAAAGAAAATTAAATAGACGATAATAAAGTAATATACAGACAATAATAATATTATCATTCATCTCATTAAGTGAAAACTGAATAAGCTAGTATATTTAGCATGCAGATTTAGATATGCAAATGATACAAAGTCAACTAGATTACAAATCATTATTTCCATACTAGTAAATGTGTTTACAAACATTACACCCATAACTTAAAACATACAAAATGACATGTATTAGGTCACAAAAATATCCACATGCAATCTTCGAGATCCCAATACCCGTTAGGTGGATATCCACTACCTTTCGTCCGACTAAAAAGTCATCTCTAACTACTAGAACCCGTCTCCATCACTCTACTAGGAGCTACATTTGGCACTTGAAAGTCATCCGGCTCGTGTCTACCATCTTCATTTGAAAAGTGAGGGTTGTAGGAGTAAGTCATCCATCCTCAAGCACACACAAACATGAAATAATATGAAGATGAAATTTATGTATTATCGTATACTTTCTTCTCACTGCCTCACACCTACTAAGATATTCTACTAATCATATTTTAAGGCCTCTTGATGCCTCCAAAATCTCCAATCTACAAGAGGACTTACACAAAACGTATTATTTAATCTAAGATTTGCTTTCTAGTGATGATCAAGAATACAAACCCTATCTCGTACATCGAATCAGGATACTCTCAACCGAATCATGATAATGCTATGTTTTATCGGGGACGCCAAGCCAATTATGTGAATCCTCTTATCTCAAAACCATCACAATTTGGCACCTTATACTACCCCCAAGGACTCACTGAGAGCCTACGAACATTCATTAGGTACCTATTGTAGTCAACCTATGCAATACTCCAGTTTCAAGTTGCACACGTGATTTTGTCATCTCATTCGTTAACTACTTCCTCCATTTTCTACAACTAAGTCTCCATTTCAAGTACTGACACAACATGATTAATCAGATGAGGTTTTACGCTTATGATTCATCAATCTATCAATTTTCAATAACTCTCTTCATAAAATTAGGCTTTCACCCCGTTTAAAGTTTAAACTCTTTAATAAAGCAAAAATACACGGGAGTCATCATATATATTAGGACTCGTCACCATCAAGATGCTTGTACACAAAAAACCCTACCTCTCATAGCATTCAACCATGTTCTTTCATTAGAACATGTCCTAAAACATATAGTTTCCTCTCTTCTAGTAACAAAGGCAAGATATTTAGTCCTAACCATTTCAAAATTTCAATTTGATGTTTTAACAAATAGCAATAATAACATTAATTAAGAAGAATCATGTATTCAACAAAGGAAGATAAGTAACCAGATAAAAAGAATTTGAGAAGACAAAGTAAAAGTTTATTTATTCTTTAATATCGATGATTTTCCTATTTATCAAAATTATTTATTATTAACATCATTATTTTCATCGTGTGATGTCCATTATTCAAGCTAACAATCATCAAATTTATAAGATTTCATTTTCTATTTAATCATTTAAAAATTATTATTTAGTTATTTAGCTTAAACATTTATTAAGTTGATGGGATTACTATTTATTTATTTATTTATTATTATTATTATTACATATTTATTTATTTTATTTATTTATTTATTATTATTATTATATTTTTTCTCTCTTCCTTTCTTTCTCTCTCTTATTATTTCCAATTTCTAATTGTACTATTCCTTCTTGCTTATATACTAGAAGTCGATATCAGTTGCCTACACTCAATAAAATAGTACAATTTTAGTCTCTAATGTGCATTTGATTTCTAGATATTACAAAATGGAGAATCATAGATGTAATAAAGTAATGATGTGGGAAATTATATAGGGGAGGGTTGGGGAACAAAGGATATTAGCACTTTAAGGTTGTATTCTCAAGGTCGTTAGAGACTTATATACACTGTAAGGATCTATGTTCCATTTCTTAAAGCTGAAAGTTACCTATATTTTAGTTTCTATCATAAGATTAAAGGTAAAACAAATGAAAAGGAAATGAATAAAAAGGAATGATAGATAATGAAAGGTGAAAACTAATTCTCTACTCTATAGGTAAAAGAATAAGTGTTTATCATACTTCGAAGTTTACCCATTTCATCCAATTGAAAGGGAAAATATTGGACTAGTACACCTAAAGTATTTTAACTAAGATGCAAATATCATACAAAAGCACATCAATTATATGATACTACAAAGTAATCATTCCTAAATCTCAATCCTCTGAACTTTTATCGTTTAAGATGAAAGCATAATGAAATTCATATTTCCACTTTTCAATTCATACCAACCAACCAGGAAACTCAAGCTTTCCCTATTGCTCTCAGCCTTCACTCTTTCCCGCATTATTAATCTACAGAACTAACATACAACCAAAACACACAATCTACATACATACCTATAGTCATAGTGTGACATATACATACCTCTTCACAACCCGATTCTACAACTTGCATAACATACCAATTTTCAAGTTTCAATTATAATTCACATAAGCAATAATCATTGTTCAAGCAAATAGAGAGCTATTAGGATAGAGATGCAATCCCCATTGATATCAATTGAACAAACCAGGAAAAAAATAACCAGAGAAATGGCGAAGAAGAAATAAAAGAAAAAGATGAAACAAGCAATATAAATTAAGGAAGCTCCTCCTACCTCTAGCGATGCTTGGACGAGTCTCTGGTGCAGAATCCGGCACGGATGGAGCTTCCGATGAGTCGCTAAAGTTTTTGACAAGGTTTCACAATGTCTGTCTTCTTTCTGTCACCCCTTATCTATTGTGGCATGCGTAGAGGTTTTGGTCTAGTCTTCGAAGAGAAAGAGAGGTGTTGTTGGGGAGGAGAGCAACACTTATTTAAAAGGGAAAAGAAATTGCGAGTTGCAAGGGAGGAGGGGCTCAAGGAAGAAAAAAGGTATGTAGTTTACAGACAATGGTAGGGGGTGACATGGTTCAACTACTACCATTCATTTACGTTTAGGGAGGATTTAAGTAGAAGGAAATGCAATAAAATGTCACCAAATGCACTCGCGTCCCAATGGTTAAGATGCTAGATGTGAGTGCCAAGTCCCTAAGTTTAAGCCCCTACCTCATGCGTTTTGGTTTCTCGTTTGTTTTATTTTCCTATTTTATGAAGATAGCTTATATACATTAAACTTCCTATTTTAGATGTGGATGACCTGGCAGTCTAGTGGTAACACGCCTTTCATCCATTTCTCGCGCTCCCAGGTCAGGGGTTCAAACCCTATCTCCCCTCTTTTTTCAATTTGCCTTTCCCCTTTTATTCTTTTTCTTGACTGGATAATATATGTACTCGTTGTGCGTTCAAATTTCATAGATGGGTTTGAATCCCAACCCCATTTTTTGTGGTTTTCCTTGCCCTTTTTACATATATATATTTACATATGTTATTATATAATTAATATTTTTCAAATTTTAATTATTCTAGAATCCTAAAAATTCATTTATATCCT
>JAMLFT010000176.1:0-52020 GCA_026544285.1 Pachyrhizus erosus
ATAGTTAAATATGTCCCTGTTGTTCTGAACAAGTTTTAAATTTTAATAAAATGCGTATGAAAAATTTAGTCGTTACAGATACAAGATTGGAGAAATGCAATGGGTTGACTACAAAAGGTACATGAGGAATACATGCAAGTTATGGAAGTCCTTGGGGGTATAAAGGCGTCAATTTTGTAGGCCATTCTAGAAAAGGGGGTCATACTAAGCCAACTTGGCAACCCCGACGATGCAGAGCATTACCAAGATCGGTGGAGAGTATCTGAGTCATGTACCAGATCAGAATATGTCCCCTATCAGTGCAAAGCATTACATATATGACAACATGTTTCGCATAAGTCCTCAAGAGTTAGTAGTAAGAGGCAGCGTGGGGCCCTAATGCGCTAGTGATAAATAAGACACGTGACAGTGATTAAGAGTAAATGATTGTAGGTACGCCATTATATGTGTTTGATGAAGAACATGTGAGTCACTCCTACAAATCCTACATTTTTCAGGACAAGATGACTGACGAATTTCATCCCTTGTTTCACTTATCTGTAATACCTTTCTACAGAAGATGGACCAAGAATCCCCTATACTAGTTGGATACCTACACTGGATATTTTCGATTCACTTTCTTCCCTGCCAATGCCTTATCAACTCCTATACCTAGCCAAATAGATCTCCCTATAATATTAACTCAAATTGTATCTCCTAGATTTTTCGATTTCCCTCCCAAAATCCCATCACACCCCAAAAGAAGACAACAAAATAATTCCAACCAACATTCTACCTCCACTCTCACTAGCACTAGACCTTCCTTGAGGAAAGAATCCTCTAAAGAAGAAGATCTATTTGAAAACTCTGGAAAAGAAGAAGAGTCTTAAATTTCAATTTCTATCATGTATAAATGATGAAACTTTTTATGTGTATTGATGTAAATTAATGAATGAAAATTAAATCTTCAACTTCTTATCTAAATAAAACTTATGAAATAAATTAGTAAGAACTTTAGGTCATTACACCTTACATCCCGTTTTTTTAGATCCCAATGGTGAGATTTTACCGTATGATCTTCCGTTTGGCAATCCAGTCCATCGAGTGGTGGTAGGTCTACGACTCATTATTTGAGGAGAACACATTTACAAGCATAATGCATTTCATCTTTTTGTCACCAAAGGAGACTCCACACGGGAGGTTGATCCATGTTGATCTCCCCATTATCTGGGCACAAGCCCTAAGTCCGACCTACACGTCTGTGCCTACTTCCTCCTTAGGTTTATTTAGGTCTACTCTTTATAATCCAACCGTGGTCGTAGATACAATTGGGATTACTATCAAGGTCCCTCTACCATTAGTGTTATTCCAAACTCAACAATTCCTCCCTTTGATTTGCATATCATGTTCGAGTTCTTTCTCCTAAGGCTTCTTATTGACTAGTGTTTGGCTTAGTCATCATCTTCTTCTTCTACTAAAGGGTCGAGCCGGATGAAGGCCACTGATTTAGAGCTAATGGAGGAGACTTCGAAAGATGAAGATCCATCTAAGGGATCTATGTAGATGGAGGTAGTAATGTACAATTCACACGATATATATGTTAGGATTTACCTTTTTACTCTAACTTAGATATTGTTGATAAGTAGACTAGGTCCTTATTTTGTATATGAGCAATTGTACATGATCAAGGACTCAAAAAGGATGTAGTGAAATTTGTAATAGTGTGTTTAACATGTCAAAAAGCAAAAGTTGAGCATCAAAAACCATCTACACAACTACAACCGTTGAATATTCCATAATGGAAATATGATAATATTTCAATGATTTCATGACAAAATTACCAAGAATGGCATTTGGACACGATGTTATATAGGTAATAGTAGATAGATTGAGCAAGTCTGCTTATTTCTCACCTATAAACATTCGTTATTCACTATAAAAGCTAACCCATATATATCTTAAGGAAATCGTCAAGTTACATAGTGTACCCTCTAGCATAGTTTCTGATAGAGATCCTTGTTTTACTTCTAAGTTTTGGGGTAGCATATGGGAAGCATTGGGAAGTAGGTTGAAACTTCGTTCAACTTACCATCCACAAAGTGATGGTCAAACTGAGAGGACGATACAATCGATTGAAGACTGGTTGAGGGCGTTTGTGCTAGAGAAAATACGAAATTGGAATGTGTTTTTGCCATTAGTCAAGTTCACTTACAACAATAGCTTACATTCGAGTATAGGCATGACACCCTATAAAACGCTTTATGGAAGAAGATGTATAATCCCCTTGTTCGTTTGAAACTTATGACTCATTGTTACTAGGACTAGAGGTGTTGAAATAGACCATAAAGAAAGTGAAGATGATTAGGGAAAAGATGAAAATGACACAAAATGACAAAATAGTTATTATGACAAGAGGAGGAAACCTCTGGAATTTCAAACAAAAGAGCATGTATTTTTGAAAGTGACACCTATGACTAGAGTAGGTAGAGCTTTAAAGTCTCGAAAACTCACACCAAAATTTATTGGTCCCTACTAAATTCTAAAAAGAATTGGCTCTATTGCCTATTAGATAGCCTTACCCCCGAGCCTGCCCAACTTGCATAGTGTATTTCATGTGTCTTAGATAAGATAGTATACCCCTAACCCTACTCATATGATTAAGCTTGATCAAGTACAAGTAAGAGATAAGCAGACTTATGATGTAGCACTTGTAAGAATTAATGATGAAAAGATAAAATAGTTAAGGGGGCAAAAGCATTAGGCTACACAAAGTCATCTAGAATTCAACTACCAAAGGCAACACAACTTAGGAACTAGAAAGCAAGATGATGGAGTCATATCCTCATTTATTTCAAGGTATAAATATCGAGGACAAAAATTTCTTTTAGGGTAGTAGAGTTGTAACACCCTCAATTTTTAAAAGTACAAAATTTATTAATTTGAAATAATTAATATATTTGCTTAATAATTGTTGTAAAATAATATTTTTCCTAAATTGAAATAAATAAAATGATGTCAAAGAAAATAATATTTCAAAAGATTTAGTGATAAATAAGCCTCAAAATTTTAGAGAAAAAAAAAGAAAAAAAGAAGAGAAAGAAATTTAAAATTTGCTAATTAATTAAGAATAAATGTTGAAGTTGACTCTAGTCAACTCATTAATGGTGGGATGGTAAATAACCCATGGTCAAAAAAATTAAGTGACTAATCTTCACTAAGCTTAAACTAACTCTAGTAATTAGGTGTCTAAAGTGTTTAAACAAACTAGAAACAAGTTAATTACACTAACTAAAGACTTAACTCGGATTAGGAACCAATTAGGAGGATTATGCTTTGGATTAAGGAATCCTAGACCTAGAATGAGACCCTATATAAGGGCCATTTTGCAATTGTAGCTACTCCCCTTCTCATTTGTGCTGCCAACTCTCCCTGTCCTTTTCCAGTAGATTTTTTTGTTGCATTGCTACCAACTCAAACAAGTCTCCATTTTGTCCTCACCAACTGTTGGAAGAGAAGAAGCAATAGAGGCAATTGTTTCACCACTTATTTGGAGCATCATCTTCTCCCCATTTTTCTATAGAAAAATTTGTGTGATTTCACCTAGTAAGGAGGATTTTTTCTCGCCTTCTCTAGTAATTTTTCTTCATGTATTATGAAGGGAAAAGTGACCTAATGTTAACTTCTTTGAATGGTAATTTTCTAGTTGCTTAAAAACTATTTTCAAAATAGTTTTATGTTGCTTGTTTTCTACATTATTTTCTACTCCAATGCAGTTCTGGTTTTGAGCCCACTTTTCTAATATTTTCATGGGATAATGAATATTAATTTATGAGAGTTTTGTGGGAAGTTATTAATTGTATGAGTGACTTATAATGTGTTTTATTTGTGAGCAATAATGGTTGGAAGCTCTTTGTTTATAATGACAAAAAATAGAGACATAAATGATGTTGTAATCACATTTTTCTTAACGTGAGTGTTGGACAAATTTTTGGCTACATCTAAGAGTTAGTGAACTGTCTTTTTAATGTCTTAAAACAACTAAAATGAGTGGGAAATGCAAGGAAATAAATTGGAACCATTTTGGAACCCAACTTTTTTTTTTAGTTTGTTGGAAAAAAAAGTTGAATGTAATAGTAATTTCTAAAATTTAAATGGAACTGGAAAATGCTTTAAATAGACCAAATACAACTGAAATTAGGCTTACTATAAGTGATCAATAGTTGGTAAAGTTTCATAATGTTTTAAGTAAGAAATATGAAATTATAAGCATGATTTTGGAGGGACATCGCATAAAAGCAAAACTTTGTTTTCTAGCAGCACAAGTTTTTGAATTTAAATGTTGTGATTGAGTTTTGAAAGCAAAAATGAATTTTTAAACATTAAGGGATGATACGAATTCAAGGAATACGAGTAAGAAGAAAAGAAAATAAGTTTAAATGTTTAAAAGTGTGAAAAACTCTTTGTTTTTTAATTTAACTAAGCTGGAAGATGAATTTAAAAACTGTGTTAACTAAGAAGAAATTTGGGCAAGAAAATTGGTTATTTGGTTGGGAAATTAAATTATTTGAAAGTAGAAAAAAACTTTAATCCAATTTGGATTTAAACGAGAAAAAATGAATGTTTTCAAGAAAAATTAAACACTTGAAGAAGTTGGATTTTGAGAATTTTAATTCTAGTAATCCAATGATCAAGAAAATTGGTTGTTTTCTTAGAAAACTAAATTATTTGAACATAGAAAAAAATTTCATAAAATTCAGATTTAAAATAAGTATGAATGAACATTTTTAAGGAAACTATACGATGTTTGAAAAATGTACAATTTCATTTTTTTTAAAATTCCAAAATACCCATAAATACTAGTGTAACAATTAAAATGATATTTTATTTGAGTCCCCTTAGGTATAAGGGACTTCTGTATAAAATGTTAGCGCATTTCAATTTCAATGGAATTAATTCCAAATATTTTCTGACATAATAACATGTTTTGGCAAAAATTCACATTAAATTTTGAAAGGAAGTTTATTAGTGGGAGTATTTAATTAAGAAAGAAAGAGTAAATAATAATGACTAAATTTACTAGTTTGGACAATTGATTTACTAGCTTTTAAAAGTCACCACATGATTGATTTACTTAAATTAATTGTTATGGAGGGTAAACTATTGTTGCCAACAAGACTTCTCACGACAAAATCGTAGTTATGTATCACGATAGTTGTGATATTGGTCAATTGTCTCTAAAACCAAAGACAAATATTGTGCTGAAACATAGGAATGACATGGACATGATGGACTCAACAAACAAACGAGCAAACATAAATGCAATTTTTGGTGGGTGACAAGTCTATGGATGATGATGTATTGTGAGGCCGATGGGCTTGTGGTTGTAGAACCTGAGAATTGATATTGAATTAGTGATGCTTGTTGAAGGGCAGAGAGCCTGATATTGTGATCATGTTATGAGAACACGATGACTCTGTTGATATGATAATCGATGAAGGCGAAATATTGTCCCTACAAAAGTCATCGTGTTAGTACCAATGTTTAATTAAGACTCGGTCTCGATGGATATGAAAATAATTTATGAATGTTGTGCTAAAATCATGTGTGAGGAAACTTAGATTGGAGATTGCGTACGTTCACTATAGTATGGTACCTAATAAATGTTCACAGGCTTGCAGAGTCCTAGAAGGTAATGCAAGGTGTCAAGTTATAACTACTTTAAAGGCGGAGGGACTCACATAACCGACTTGACATTCACGATGAATACAAAGCATTACCATGGTTGGTCGAGAGTATCCTCATTAGAGTACCAGACACAGTATTTTCTCCTAATCGTCACTTGAAAGCAGCTAATGATGATGTGTATACGCCATGTAAGTCCTTTATGACTTGGAGCATTGAGAGGCATTGTGGGCCCAAAATGGGAAAAGTAGTAAAATAAATAGGACATTTTAGTAAAAACTGAGAATGACTATGCACACATTGTACATGTGTTTGCATGACTTAAAGTGGATGGAAGACTCATTCCTTACATCCCATTTTTTTTAGATTCCAATGACAATATTTTACCATCTGATCTTTTGCTTAGCGATCCAGCCCATTGAGGGGTGGTGGGTCCACGACCCATTATTTGAGGAGGATACTTTTTTTTGGCTTAGTGTGTTTCACGTTTTTGTCACTAGAGAACACTCCATATGGAATGTTGGACCATGTTGACCTCCTTATTATTTTGACACAGGTCATAGCTCTAGGCTACAAGAGTGTGTCTACTTCCTCCCCAACTTCATCTAAGTCTAGTCTTCCTAATCCAACCATTAGTGTTATTCCAAACTCGAATTTTGCTCCCTTCGATTTGCGTACCTTGTACAAATTCCTTCTACCAGGGCATCCCGTTGACTAGAGTCTGGCTTAGTCATCATCTTCTTCTTTTACTGAGGTCAAGCCCCACAGAAGCCATTAGTCTAAATCTGATGGAGGAGACTTCACAGGAGGAAGATCCATCTAAGTGATCTATGTAGATGGAGGTAGTGATGTACAAATCACAAGATATATGTGTTAGGATTTAGTTTTACTACTCTAATTAGGATGTTGTTGATAAGTAGACTAGGTCATTATTTTTTATATTAGACTTTGTAAATCTCCTTTTTTAAAATCTCTATTCTTTTTGCACTTGGTTTGTATATTGACACTCCTTAACTATTATTATTTTGATGACAACAATATTGATGAATACACTGATGTTTTTAGTATGGTCACATCAGATTAGTAACTATTTTTCTGTATTTGTACTGTTTATTTTTATTATATCATGTTTAATTAATGTCTTTCCTAGCTTAAGTTAAAATGTCAACTACATGCTTATGAAAATGAGATTTTTGCGAAACTTTTATTTAATGAAGGAAAAATTCTTATATACTTGTGCAAGTAATTTTCTAGATATTGAGACTCTTCTTTGAAACCATTTTTCTATGTCAATTAGCTCAATAAGAACAATTGAACATTTTCTAATACTTGGGATTTTTTTCTTTTAATTAATGAAATCTAGATTTTGAATTAACTAACTAAAATAAAGTTTGAATTTGAGACATCACATAAACCTCTTTCACAAGTGAGCACAATACCCTTTCTTCATTCACATAAGCATATGTATTTACTAAATCAGGGTAAAAATTACCTTCAAGTTGAACAAATATATGTAGCCTCTATGCATCTAAAATTTTCAAAAATTTAAAATGTTGCTCCTTCAACTAGTTAAGATTCAAAATCTTAGGAGCCACTTAATCTTTGTTGGCGTAGGTTTCAAAATACGAACGCCTCCTATTTTCATTAGTAAATCAAAGGTTTTGATATGACTCAAGAGATTATTGACATTCACAAGAGACAAATCATTTTCCTTTGGCTTTGGTTTTGGGTTTAAGAGATAGAGGAAAATCCTTTTTGGCCACATTTTTTGTCTTCTTAGGTTTTTGGTCAACCATTGTTGAAGGCTTAAGCAAGAGAGAAGGAAATTTTTTAGAGAGATTTTCAAGATATAGACAGTTGTAGGGTTTGAGTGATAATGAACCAGTTTGAAGGTCTATTTAAAGAGAGGGAAGGAGGATTTGAACATTTAAAATTTGGAATTCGAAAAGTTTTTGAATGTTCAAACGTTGTGTAATCAATTAAAAACCAATGTAATCATTTATATTTTCCCCAAAATATGATTTTTTTAGACAAACTAACATAGTGTAATTGATTAAAGAGTATTGTAGTTAATTAAAATAGAGAGAATATGTTATAATTGTATCAATCTAATCCATTATGAATCAATATAATCAATTAATTAATTCTTAAAGTTTCAATCAAGTGTTTGAGATTTTCTATAAAACTATGTAATGAATTAACTAAAGGTGTAATTGATTAAAACAATGAATAAGAGAAAAATATCAATCAACAATGTAATCAATTAAGTTTGTTGTAATCCATTAAAACACACATAAATTATAATACTTTCAACAATACACATTGTAACCGATTATTAGTGCATGTAATCAATTAAAGTAATGACACATAAAATTTTAGTATTTACAAAATACACATTGTAATTGATTACCACTGCATGTAATCAATTAAAGCAGACACACAAAACATGTTTTAAAACAATACATTGTGTGATTGATTAATTTGAGATGTATTCGATTAAAATATAGACTTATAAATTTTGTTTTTTCCTAAAAAAACTTGTGTAATTAATTAATTCAAGATGTAACCGATACATCCTGTAGAAATTTTTTAATCAATTTAGAAAATGTGTCCTTCATGTAACTTTAACAGTCAATTAATTAAATCAATTAAACTTACAAATCATGTCTTATTTCTATATGTTTTATTCTTGAGTGTTGTATAGGATTTTTAGTTAGATTTATGACAGTTGTGTTATCACATTGTAATGGAATATGATTTATATTCAGACCAAAATCTAAGAGTTGTTGTTTGAGCCACAATGATTATGAACAAAAACTTCTAGTGGCAATATGTTTTGTCTCATTTATAGACAATGCTACACAAACTTGCTTTTTGTTGTGTCAAGATACTAAGCCATTGACAAATAGATGACAAGTACCATTGGTGTTTTTCCTATCCAATATTCATCTTGCAAAGTCAAAGTAAGAGTAGTCAACTAAGGTTGTCTTTGCACCTTTTGCATACCAAAACCCTATATTTGAAGTTCCTTTAAGATATTTTAGGATCCTTTTTACGTTAGTATAATGAGATTCTTTAAGACATGCTTGAAATCTAGCATAAAGACATACAATGAACATTATATCTAGTATACTAGTAGTAAGATATAATAAATTTTTTTTATTCAACTTCTATACTTGGTTTCATAAAGGAATTCGCCTTTTTCATCAAAATCCAAGTAACAGTTTGTTGTCATTGGTGTAGTGCACTCTTTGCAATTTTCCATATCAAACTTCTTATTAGTTCTTATAGTATTTGGTTTCGTGAAGAAAAATGTCATTCTTCATTTTTTTCACGTGTAGTCTAAGGAAGAAATTTAATTCATCCATCATGGACATTTCAATTTCTCCTTGTATGCTCTTAACAAATTCTCCTTGTATTGTTAGTAGAACCAAAAATGATATCATCTACATAAACTTGTACTAACAATATATTATGAAATGTCTTCTTAATGAAAAGAGTTTTATTAACTTTACCTCTTTCAAATTTTGATCAAGTAAGAAATTACTTAAACTTTTATACCACTACCTTGGCACTTGCTTAAAGGCATATATAGTCTTCTTCAATTTATATACATGATTTGGAAATTTGTGGTCAATGAATCTATATGGTTGTGATACACAGACTTCCTCTTTTATAAGTTCCTTGAGACAAGCACTTTTTAGATCCATTTATAATAACTTTGAAGTCCATATAGCAAGCATAGGCAAGTAACAACCTTCCAGCTTCCAATCTAGCTATTGGTGCATATGTTTCTCCAAAATTTATCCCTTCTTACTGATTGTATCCTTTCGCAACAAGATGAGCTTTGTTTTTGGTTATTATCCCATTTTCATCCAATTTGTTTTTGAATATCCATTTGGTGCCAATATTGTTTATTTGATCACTTCTTTGTACCAACTCCCAAAAATTATTTCTTCTAAATTGATTATGCTCATCTTGCATAGTCATAATCCATAGTTCATCACTCAATTCCTTTTCAATAGTATTAGGTTGATCTTGTGAAACAAAGGTCATATTTTCACATAGTAAATTTATTGATTTTTTTATTGCTACTCATTTTTTAATATCACCAAGGACAATGTCTTGAGATAAATTCCTTGGAGTTTTCCATTCTTTTGAAAGCTCCTATACAAGAGTTTGTGTTGTTTCAATGTGATCTCTTTTTTCTAATTCTTCATCCCTGGTTGTTATTTCTTGTGCTAAATTTGTATCTTCATAATCTTTCAAGGCTTTTCCCTTTTTTAGGGCGTTAGTTTCATCAAATACAACATGCATGAATTCCTCTACAAGTGCTCTCTTATTGTATATTTTATATGCTTTATTGTGCATGAAGTATCCTAAAAAATACCTTCATCAACTTTAGGATTAAATTTGGCAAGAGACTTTTTACCATTATTCAAAACAAAACACTTACATCCAAGTACTTTCAAATGTGAAATATTGTATTTCTAAAACTTTCATAGAGGGTTTTCTTTAAAATAGGCATTATAAAAGCTATGGATCTGCCTAAAGGTATTTTGGAAGAGTTTAATCACTCAATATGGTTCTTGCTAACTCTTCAAGAGAATTACACCATTTTATTGAGACGTCATTGGAGTAGGAAAATTATGTTTTATTCCATTTTCATCACAAAATAAATGAAAAAAACTCATTCAAATTCCCCTCCATGATCACTTTTAATGCATACACTAGAATAACCCTTTTTGTTTTGAATCTATTTGGAAAATTTCTTAAAATTTTTGAATGCATCACTCTTTAAGTGCATAAATAAAGCTCATGTGTATCTAGAGTAATCATCCACAAAATAAAAGCATAGTAATTTTCACCTAAACTCATAATTCTGGATGGACCAAATAAATACATGTGCAAAAGTTCAAGAGATCTAGTGGTAGAAACTTCATTTTTGGATTTGAATGATACTCTAGTTTGCTTGCCTATTTGACTTTCACTACATAGTCCTTCCTTTTTAAACTTAAGATTAGGTAGACCAATTACTAGTTTTTTGCTTGCCAATTGATTTAAATGATGCATGCAAATGTGAGCAATTCTCTTATACTATAACCATGAAATATCATCATTTGTGATTAGACATGTTATGCTAGATAATGATGATGCATTATCAAGATCAATCATGTAAATATTGTTGATATGATTCCCTACCAATTTGATCACATTAGTGGAAGCATCACTAATCATACAAGAGTCATCATGAAATGTTACCTTGTATCCTTTTATCACACAACTAACTTATGCTTAGTAAATTAAACCTCAATCCTTCAATATAAAACACATTTTCAATACTTGTTGTTAGAGATTTGCTAATTGTCCCAATACCTTTAGTCTTTCCTTTATTATTGTCACCATAGGTAACATAACCTCCTTATTTTTCTTTTTATGAGCCAATTTTATTTAGTTCCCCATCATATGCCTTGAACAACCACTATCAAGATAGCACTGTGATTGTTTGGCTTTAAGGCATACTTACAAAATCAATTAAATGAAGAATCTTCCACTAGGAACACCAACTTTTTTAATAACATAGTTGTTAAAGGTATGACCTTTTATCATGCAATAATGACATGTTTTGTTTATAGAGCTTGTAGCTTTGGAAAAAGAAACTTTTGAAATTATTTTTATAGGTTTTTGTTTCTTACCCTTTTTAAAACCAATTCCAACTCTATTAAACATGTTTCCTTGGTGTGATAAAAGACTATTAAGATTCTTAGTTCCTTTTGTGAATTTTGATAAGGTATTTGCCAAATATCTATTTTTCCCTTCAAGAACCTTACAATTTTCACAATGAGAAGGTGTGCTTGTGGAGTTACTAGTTTTATTATAGGAATAATTTTGAATGATCTTTTCTAATTTTTCTTTTTCATTCTTAAGACCATTTAATTCTTTTTGTAGTGAAGCTAGTTTATCCACATGTCATCTAAGTTTTCTTTTGAGTGTGTTGTTAGTCACAATAAATGTCTTGCTTCTTTGGGCATTTCATTAAATATATCAAGCAATTGATCTTAGTTGTCTTCATAATCTGAGTCAGAATTAGTTACTATGTCTTCTTAATTGCTTTCTACCATGCGACACAAATTTGCTTCTTGATTTTTACTTGTTTCTCTTGAGGAGATAGAAGAATTGTCTTCCCAAGCTATATAGGCATTCATTTACTTCTCAAAAACCCTTTTCTTTTTATCTCTATTATGTCGTTTCTTTAGATAGAAAGGACAATTTGCTTTAATGTGTCTAGCTTTTCCACATTCAAAGTAGGTGAAAGTACAAATTAATTCATTCTTATTTATGGCTTTCTTGAATTGAGGAGATTTGTGTATTAAGTTGTTGTTTTTCATGAATTTTTTTAATCTTTTGACAAAAAGAGAAAGATTTTTTGTATCTAACTCTTCTACTTCGTCTTCTTCACTTTTTTCACTTGGAAGTAATGATGATTTTGAAACCAAACCTTTTCCTTTCTTTTGTATATCTTTTTCTTCAATTAATCTTGTAAGATCAAACTCATACTTTCTTAATTTTCCAAAAAAAGTTCAATATTAGTCATTATTATTAAATCTTTTGGTTCTTGAATTGTTGT
The DNA here is from genome assembly GCA_026544285.1 of Pachyrhizus erosus. Classification (NCBI taxonomy): domain Eukaryota; kingdom Viridiplantae; phylum Streptophyta; class Magnoliopsida; order Fabales; family Fabaceae; genus Pachyrhizus; species Pachyrhizus erosus. The sequence continues at coordinate 12,290 of JAMLFT010000176.1, forward strand.
CACCTTTGGTTGCCATGATTTCTTGAAAGATTTGAGGACTTTGACATTTAGTTCTAATTCAAAAGTTTTTCCTAAACCTTTGAGGTGATTCACAATATGAGTAAACCTTTTTTGAACATCACAAATCTTTTCTCCTTGAAGCATTCTAAAGATTTCATACTCATGTATGAGAGAGTTTTTTCTTAATCTCCTCACTTTAGTTGTCCCTTCATGAGTAATTTGAATTAAATCACACATTTCCTTTATTGTGGTACATGTAGAAACCTTAAAAGCCTCATTTGAATTTAAAGAAGAATAGACAATATTCATAACCTTAGAGTCATTTTCTCCTTTTCTAACTTCATCTATGGTCCATAGATAAAAAAAAATTTCAACCATTTTTCCTTTTACCATATACAAAGTGATTGAATAATCATTTACTACTACGACTTAAATTCCTCTATTAACAAACTCCAGGAATGTTTTTATCCTTACTTTATAGAAAGGATAATTCACACCACAAGATAGTGTTGGTCTGTTGATAGATTCACCTTTTGCAAAAGGTAATTGGTTTTTAGCCATTTCTTTAGAAATCTTTAAAACCTTGAATAATTTTCAAGAAACCAACTCTAATGCCAATTGTAGAATATGACTAAGAAATCTAGAAGAGGGTGAATAAATTTATCCCTTTTCTTGATTTAAAATAACTTTGAAAGCTTTAAAAGTTTTAACATAGCAAAAGACTTTTCCAAATAATGATTATTTACCCCTTTCTCAGAAAAATAAAAATTATATTACTAAATCTTTTGATTGATGAACCAATAATAGTCTAAGAGAGTTAGAAAAATGAAAACACGATTTATACGGGTTTAGTTAAATCCCAAGTCTACATCCAATGTTAGTTTGACAATCCTAGTCAAATCCTTATTGCACTATGAATTTTTTTAATACAAACATTATGCACACACAATTTTTATATACCCTTTTTCTTAAAACCCATAAGAAAATTAACAAAAAGTACCCCACTTCTTATCTTTCAATCTTTGAAAAACGATCTAAAAGAGAAATTTTGATGGATTAGAATATACCTTAGATATTGATGCATTTATTGTGAAAAACATGCTTGATTTTCCTGATCTATTCAATTTCTTAAACTTTAATCTTCAAGAAACGAATTTGAGATAAGGAATGAATACACCGCATGAACCTATATTCATGATAAGTTGATGAAGTTTTTCCACAAAGAGTGAATCCTTGATAATGAACAAGAAAATTCCTCTATAGAATTTAGAGAGAATTTGGGCTATTTTCACAACGGAAATAAGCTCAAAGTTTTCTTCATGAAATAGTTTTTCTCTATAGTTGGTTTTTAGAGCTATATATAAACTAGCACCTAAAGTCAAAATAAAAAACTAAGGCCCAAATACAAAAATCAAATTCTATGTTAATTGGCCCAAATACAAGCCCGACAAGCTACACTATTTGACCCAAAATACACGATCCAATAAACTTATACTAGATAGTCAAGCCTCAAGTCCCAATCATTCATTGTATGCAAATTATGAGCTTGGGCCCAAAATGAGCCTAGAGGAAAAACCAATGGGCTTGGGCCTAGATTGGCCTAGAAAACGTCCAAAACTATTTTCTAAGAGTCTCTTCCTTGACCTTGTAGTGAAAGCTTCTAGCTTCAAGTCCTCAAGATTTCCCTCCTTCTTGGATAGTCATTTATCAAATGTGTAGATAATTCAAATTGAATTTTGATCTTATACACTTAAATAGTTCTTGACTCACTTCTTCAACAAATCTTTGAATGCAATCAATCCTTTTTTCACTTTGATCTCTTTCCTTGAAAACTAGAAAGAAAACTTTTCAGTTTGAAAGTTACCTTTTATTTGAAAGAGTTTTTGAGTAATTGAAAATTTGATTTTCATTCATATGTTTTAGTTTCAGAGAAAAGTCTTTTTATAAAGAGTTTTCTAAATTTAAAACTTATTTAACATATTATGTAATAGATTATGTAATTCAATTATGAATTTTGAATGATGTAATTCATAGTGTAATCGATTAAATTAATCTTTTTTTCTCAATACAATATTAGGATTGATAATGTAATCAATTACTCTTATGATACCATCGATTGCATCAAAGCAATATGAAATATAACTTTTTTAGACAATATGTAATGGATAAAAATGAGTTGTAATTGATTACATAAGCTCGAATTTCTAATTTCATATTCTTTTAACTCTTTGTAATCGATTGCACACACATGTACTCAATTAAAATAGTTAAAAAACTTTATCAAATTTATAATTAACACAATTTTGAATAATGTAAGAGTTATATGCACTCACAAGCCTACTTTACTAAACAAACAATATAATGTCTCATCTTCAAATGGCTGACATAATGAAATAAACCAAAATCTAAATCTTGAAACCTTAAACTTCAACATAAGTTACAAATTTAATTGTCCTTACCTCTTTATTTTATTTTTAATTTTGTTTTGTTTTATTAATTATATTTTTTAGATGTTTCCTAGGTTATTTAAAGTAAAAAAAATTGTTTGCATTCTTATTTTTTACAATAAAAAAAAATTATGTTTGTACTAGAAAAACACTCTCTACACCCCTTTTTGGTGCAATTTTGTTTTACTTATAACACTCCTAAAATTGCTATTCATACCCACTACAACACCTTATTTTATTTTTATTATATAAGCCCATAAACTAATATATTTCAATTCTAAGCGCATCATAATAAGTATACACATAATAAAGCACAAGGTCGTGTAATTTAATAAAACACCCTCACTAAATAATTAAAAATATCAATCAATTCACACAAATTAATTACTCAACTATTTCTTACCTTTAAACAAATAAGGAAAAAAGATTTTATCCTTTTCTTCTAGCTCCCATATTGCATTACTTTCGTCTGTCTAGCTCTAGATGATCTTTACTAGCAAAATATCCTTCCTGTCAAGTTGCTTGATCCTTTATTTACCAATCGTTACCAGTCTTACATCATAAAGTAAGTTTGTCTCTTGTACTACATCAAATTCAATGACATGAGAAGGGTCATGAATATATTTTCGAAGTTGAGATATATGAAACACATAATGAAAATTGGACAAATGGGACAGCAAAACGATTTGATAAAAAAATGTTAGTAATCGTTTTAAGAATTTCCTAAGGATCAATGAATTTTGGTGATAATTTTCTAGATTTGAGAGCTTTACCCATACTAGTTACCGGGGTAACTTTCAAGAACACATGATTTCCATTTTTTTTCACTTTCTCTCACTCTGTTAGCACATCCAGAGGCATCCCGTCGCCCCTCACATAACAATGTGCCAAACCGACGACACCCCTCCTTTGATTTCCACCATGAACCTCCATTTCAGTCCCAAAAACGGGTAGGGGGGTTGCAACGACCCCCTCCCTACTCATAGCAACAACCATAATAAAGTGCAGGAGAAAAGGAGAGAAGAAAAGAGAAAAAAGAAAAACAAAAGATCAAGAAAAAGAACCAAGGAAACTAACAAGCGACATAGGCGACATGTAAATAGTGGGTACGAGAGGGAGAAGACTCCTCCTTACCTGGTCTATGGGCGCGAAGGGTTGAAGAAAGTTGTTGACTTCCTCTAGTGTTCTTCCTTGCCAAATGCGTCCCAAGGGCCAATGGAGAAAGGACACCCTCAAGTGGCTTTATCAAGTCCAGCAGCTTCGACCAAGGCAGGTAACTCCGGTCAAGGCAACAACTCTGCTCAGGCGATGTTTGTAAGTAGAAAAAGGAAAGTGAGCGATGCGACACAGGGTTAAATTCTCCCTTTGTGTATCTATATATATATATCGGCGTCCTAGGATTTCCTAGTTTCTTTCGCGTTCCTTTTTATTTGCTTATAATAATCCATATTTATATAATTATAATATTTATTTACATATATTTATATATATGTATACATATAGTAATTAATAAACACACACATATATAGTATGGTTATTGATTACTATTAATAACCTTTACTATTAATATATTATTGTATTAATTATTCTTTTTTTTCGTCATTTCGCTTAATTACTATTAGCATATTACTTTTAGTATATATATTATGATTATATATTATATAAATGTAAGATTTCTTAATTTATTTCTATTATATTTTATTACTGTTAAACCATTAACAATTATTAATTTATTAATCCTATTTAGAAAATATTATTGTAATTAAATTCTTAAAAATTTAGTTAGTGAAGAATGATAATAATAATAAAAACAACGTCATTCAAAATTACGCACATACACATATTACTACACATCTTATCATTTGTTATTATTATTATTATTATTATCATTATTATTCTTAGACTTTTTCAATTAATCCTTGATTTAGGATGTTACACAATACCTGAAAACAAGTTCCCACTTTCATCATCTCTAAAATAGCCTTCTATCAATGAAGTGGTCATATTATGGAAACCCAGCCAAGTGATTAATCATAGGAGAAGGCGGTGTGTATTATGAAAAATCGAAAAGATACATTGAAGAATACAACATTAAGTTATTAGAAGTGTTAAAATAAGGAAGGTTCTCTAAAGATATGGAGATGACTCCCTCAAAAATTACCATCACCTTAACTCTAGCTTAAGCTACCTTTGCTACAACAAAGTCTCCCTCATCTTTTGGCTCCTTTGTTGAGTCCTCCTCAAGATCTTTCTCTAGATTTTCCTTAAGGTCTTTCTTAGGCTTTTCCTCTAGCTCATGTGTTGGTTAATATGTTGACATGTTTTCGACCATTTATTACTATGCAAAAATTGACATGTCCTTTTCGATATATTTCTACCAATATACCAACAAAAAAATTGTCTAATAATAATAAAAAATATACATCATATATTAAAAGTTAACGTTATTATTTTTATTTAATTTTTTTACTATTATTAAATAATTTTTTTAGCTGAATTTTCTTATGGACCATTCAACACACATCATATATTAAAAGCTAATTTTATTGTTTCTGTTTGAATTTTTTTTATTATTGTTGAATAATTTTTCTAATTGAATTTTTTAACAAATTTTCTATTATGTCATCATTTAATAAAACCAAACTAATGATAAATAATAAAATTGAACATAAAAAAATATAAAGTACTAAAATAAAAAATAATAATTTAAATAATAAAATTAAAATAAACTATTTTACAAATATGAAAAATATATTTAATTTTTTTAATAAATCTTATTAAAGTTTCTATTTTTTAAAAATAAATATTAAATATTTTATCCTTAAATTATTCTGTTTTAAATATTGATTAACATTTATTTATAAGTTACCATAGTCATTAATGAAATTTAATATTCTTTATTCGATAATTTTAATTATATAAAGAATACGTATTAAACAATTTTTATGTGTTTAATGTAATAAATATCTCTTTATTTTAAATAATATATTATTTTTTCAATCCACGTTTTCAAAGCTTTGATTAAGCATTTCCTAATATATTATTAGTACGAGTGCAGTGAACTTAAATTCTTAAACATGATCTCTATTTCAAATCTTATAAATAAAAAAACTCTAATTTATAAAAAAATCAGATCAAATTGGTAGAAAAAAAAATAATCATCAAATAAATCAATGAATATTTCACTGATGTCATGGTAAAAAGTATTTTGATTAAAATTTTTGCCTAACTTGATTCTCTCTAATATTTATGGCTCATTATATTTCATAGTAAAATGCTTGCAATCTGGCCTTAAAAAACGTGCATGTTTGGGTCATTAACTGTTACCTGTCCATTTCATAGTACACCATCGGCCTTTTCAAACTTTGTCGTTAATGGATTCTCCAAAGCACTGCCCTCTCTCTCAGTCACTCTCTCCACTGACACACTGTTTCCACCTTCCATGATCTTTCACTCTTCTAATGCTACCATCATCTTAATTTATTCCCTAGCACAATCATCCCGATTTTCATGGTTATGATTCAGAGTTAGAGAGAGTTTCAGCAACATCCCCTTGTCATTTTGGTGTTGGAGAATGGATGAACCAGGTGAAGAAGAGTTCAGGAGGTGCACCAGAACGGCCTCAGGGGGGTGGAGGTGCAAGGAGAGGGCTATGCGTGGAAGAAGCTTTTGTGAGAGGCATTTTCTGTACCAGCAGCAGAGAAATAAGAGTGCGAAGAAGAAAGGTGCTTCTGGGGGTGATGGTGTGCCCCAGAAAAGAAGAACGAAGCAAAGAAAAAAACCTGAAGGTGATTTGGAAAATGGGGTTGTGGGAGCTGGAGTTGTTGGCGATGGGGGTAGAGGGTCGTTTGGTGATCACAATGGTGTTCCCCATGTTGTTGACGAATTTGCTGGGCTTTTTGGCGAAGGACATAATGGTGGGGTGAATGTTGGTTTGGGTTGTGAAAGTTTTGACCTTTGGGGTGAAGGAGAGGGTCAGCATGTTCATATGGGTGGCTTTGGGGGAGGATGTGGGAATCTGGGTCAGGTTGAAGGGCAGCTTCTAGGTCAGCCATGGAGCAATGGAAATGCTGGTGGCGCTTTTGATGCTGTTCTAGGAGGTCATGCAAGTGGAGCTGGTATGGATGTTTGTGAAAATGATTTTCTGGGCCTTTCATCTGAAGGTCTAGAAGGCCTAATGGTGGAAGCTGATTTTGGTAGTCTATATGATCAGGGTTTTCAAGCTCTACTTTGTCAAGGTGGGGGTTTTGAGGCCATGCCTAATTTTGCAGCTCCTGGTGGCACGGGGTTTCAGGGGTTGAGTGGTGAAAATGCATACGAATTCAGAAGTGAAGAAGTTGTTGGGTGTGTCGGAAATCCAGGAGGGTATGGTATAGTTGAAGGTGAAACTTTTGGTGGCATAGATGTTACTGGGTCAAACGGCAGGCACCACGGGAACAATGCATCAGATGGCAAGATGATTGTTCTTGGTGTTGAGCAAGGAATGGAACGATTGTTGGACGGAGGAGTTGCCAGCAGTGAAGAGGCAAAAGGTGTAGCCTTCGGGCCAGTGGCTAGGAGAGGTAGGTCTAAAGATTCCAAGAATAAGGATAAACAGGTTAACACCACTTTGAACGGACAAAGTGTTTGTGAAAATGATAAAGCAGTACCATATGGGACAAGTAGTGTCACCGTTTTAGGGTCTGTCTCTAAGGCTGGTGATGAAGGTGCAGGCCTGAGTGAGATTGTGAGGCCAAAGAAGCGTGGTCGACCAAAGGGTTCAAATAGGGTGAGTAATATCAAAGTTTTAGAGTCTGAAAGATCAGTGTTTTCTGTTGTGGATGATAAGGCTAGTGATGAAGGTGTGGATCTGGGTGAGATTGTGAGGCCGAAGCTTGGTCAACAAAAGGGTTCAAATAGGATGAGTAATTTCGCAGTTTTAGAGTCTGAAAGATCATTATTTTCTGGTGAGGAAGACAAGGCTGATGATGAAGGTGCAGGTCTGGGTGAGATCATGAGGCCAAAGAAGCGTGGTCGACCAAAGGGTTCAAATAAGATGAGTATTCTTACAGTTTTAGAGTCTGAAAGGCCATTGCTTTCTGTTGAGGAGCGTAAGGCTGGCGATGAAGGTGCAGGCCTGGGTGAGATTGTGAGACCTAAGAAGCGTGGTCGACCAAAGGGTTCCGGGAATAAAAAGAATATTTTGCATGTAAGTAATAATGTTGTCGTCAAGTTTGCAGGACCCAAGAAGCGTGGTCGACCAAAAGGTTCAAAAGGAAGAAAGAAGAGTGTTGTGTTGATTGGTAATCAAGTTGTTGCTGAGATTGCAGAACCTAAGAAGCTTGGCAGCCCAAAGGGTTCAAAAGTTAAAATGAAGAATGTTGTTGAGGTTGGTAATGAAACTGCTGGTGCAGGATCTAAGAAACGTGGTCGATCAAAAGATTGCACAAAAATAAAGAAGAATGCTGTGGAGGTTCATAATGAAGTTGCTGGTGCTGGCAAGATCATAGGATTTAAGAAACATGGTCGACCAAAAGGTTCAACAAAGAAATGGTGTACTGTTGTGTACGCTTCTAGTAATGAAGTGGCAGGTGAGATTGCAAGACAAGATCTGGAAAACAAAATGTTGGGCAATCTGTGTCAAAATGTTTCAGATGAACTTGCAAGCCTAAATAATAAATATGGTCCAGCAATGAGTACAAGGAGTAAATTGAAGAGTTTTCTATTTGGGGGTCAGAGGTATCCAGGGATGTCTAATGATATTCATTTAGAAGGTGATGGTGGAAGCACAAGTGTTTGGCCAAGTGGTTTGGAAAAAGAAAAACGGGTGTGTCCTAAACCAGTCAAAGAAATTGAGAACAATAAGATTACTTGGCAAATTGTTAAGCGTGGTCGCCCAAAGGGCTCAAGGAACAAGAAGATAAAACTAGCAGGTCAGGACATGGTGTCTGAAGTTTTGCCTGCTAATATAGTTCTTTGTCCTACACATTTGAGAAGTGCTGCAACTTGTGCTGTAGGTGAGGAAAACACAGGTTCAGTTGCTGAAATAGCTGGCAGTGCAAAATATGAAGACGGGGATGCTAAGAACTGTATTAAACCAAAGCGTGGTCGACCAAAGGGATATAAAAATATGGCTGGAGAAGCTGGAAACAACTTTGACAAGGGGGTAAAAAAGTGTGGCAGGCCAAAGGGTTCTTATAGAAAGGAAAAGGTGTCTGCTTACCATTTTGATTTGCTGATTGAGAGGCATGGTCCTGTAGCTGAGAAAGAAGGAAGAACTTCTGCTGAATATGCCTCCAGAAATTATATTGGTCAAGAGAAAAAAATTTATGGCCAGCAAAGAAGTTTTAGAATTACAAGACAAACTATTATGCAAAGCCAATTAAGGGATCTAAAAGAGAAGACACCAGCTGCTGTTACTATAGCAGACGAGAATGATCCAAATGGTGTTACACACAGATCCACAACAAATGTGACAGGACAACCCTTACAAAAACAGAAAAGTACTAGTTTCAGAAAAGTTTTGAGTAGGATTATGCCACAGAATCATATACAGGAGGAATGCACTACAATGCAAGGTGTTGGAGGGGAAGAAACTATATACCATGGATTGGAATCTTCAGCTTTGATGGTGCGTTACCCTTTTATGTTAAGTTATTGTATGTTCAACTTGATATCTGCAATGTCAACTGAAAAGTGAAACCTGCACAATGAAATTCATGACATATTTTTGTTAGTTTCATAGATACACTCATTGTTTATTTTTGTGACTTTATATTTCTATTTGTTAATTTCAGTATTTTCTTGAAACTCCCAATTTGAATTTATTTTTGTACTAATATCTGTTTGTAGTGTGATACTGGAAAGAAAAAGGAGGCAAGGGCTTTAAGGTGCCACCAGTGCTGGCAAAAAAGTAGGAGCGGTATTGTCATTTGCACCAAGTGCAAGAGAAAACGATATTGTTATGAATGCATAACAAAATGGTAAATTTGAACTATTCATTTCCATGGTTCTACTTTCCAATGAATTACCGTAAGGTTAATTATCGTTTTTGGCATATCCAAAGAAAATGGTTTGTAAAAGAAAATTAATTTTATCAGTGGTTAGTAAAAGTATAGCTTTACCAACATCAGTTAGTATTTTACATTTCTAATAAAGTTGATTTCAGACTAGTTCTGTTGTTTTGGTGATATTTGAATTCGAAAAATGCAGGTATCCAGATAAAACTAGAGAGGAGATAAAGACTGCTTGTCCCTTTTGTCTTGGTAATTGCAATTGTCGATTGTGCTTGAAGGAGGACTTATCTGTGGTGGTTTGTGCTTTCTTTCTCTTGCATTCTGTTATGCTTTCTGTTACATATGTATTGCATTTTGCACTTAGTGTGAAATGAATTATTAATCCGCAGACTGGGACTGGTGAAGCAGATACAGATGTCAAATTACAAAAGTTGTTTTACATGCTTGACAAAATTCTTCCTTTACTCCAAAATATCCAATTGGAGCAGATATCAGAATTGGAAGTAGAAGCTAGTATGAATGGTACTCTGATCTGATTTGATTTAGTTATAATTTTGTTAGTTTTGCATCAAGTTAGTGTGCTGATGACTCAAATGTACAATAACGTGACATTCTTTCAGGTTCACAATTGCTGGAAGAGGAAGTTATGCAGTCGCTAATTGATGATGACGACCGTGTTTATTGGTACTACATCATGAACCCTCATGGTTGAAAGTAAATGTGTGATTAAGATCCGGTATAATCTAAAAAATAGAAAATGTTTGTTTGCTTTTGTATTAACAAGTAAAACTAGAACCAATCATGGTCACTTCTCATAAAGTAGTTGGTTATTTTGTGCCCTTAACTTGGGACTTGGCTGACAAGCTGACTTCAGCACAGTAGGTGTTCAAATGGAGATTTTTTTTTCCAGAATCTTTTGTGTGACTTTGTTCTGTCTCCAGGACATATGCTTTTGAAGTTCTTCTGATAGATGCACATTGATGCCATAGCCCTTTTGATTCTCTGATTGTTTGCTAAAGCTTATTGGAGTATAGTTTTAGTCTTGGGTATCTTTTATTTTCTCAATGTCTGTACAGCAGTGGTTCAGTTAGGTGTTCTATTCTGGTTTAGTGTTGTAGCTGCCATCACTTAGTGTTAGAGCTTAGCTGCTCTGTTTCGTCATCCATAAATACCCTATGTAAAAACTACTTGCATAGGTTGATTTCATTTTCTCAATAATACAATTTCTCAAATTCTCTCTCAACTCTATCAAAGCCAATTTTCATTTTCATAAAATTTATGCCAAAGCCTACATCAAGAGAAGCTAATTTTTGAGTAAGATAATTGTGAAGTAGTAGTGCTTTCATCCCCCATATTCTTTATTTTGGCATTGGTGTCAGAGAAATTTGCTTTTCTTATGTTACTATGGATAGATTCACTTCTTAATTAGTGTTGGCTTTAACTCCAGTTGCATCTATCTCACTTTGGTTGCAAAATTTGACTGATCTTGTTTATTTTCCATAATCTATGATATTTAATAATTTTCTTTTACAAATTTATTGTTTTTTTATTTCAGTGACAACTGCAATACATCAATTGTCAATTTCCACAGAAGTTGTCCCAATCCTAATTGTCAGTATGACCTCTGTCTCACTTGTTGCATGGAAATAAGAAATGGACTTCATTGTGAAGAAATTCCTGCTAGTGGAAATGAAGGAACAGATGATACACCACCTGTTACAGCTTGGAGAGCAGAGTTAAATGGTGGGATTCCATGCCCTCCGAAAGCTAGGGGAGGTTGTGGTATTACTATTCTTTCACTGAGGCGCTTTTTTGAAGCTAATTGGGTTGACAAATTGATTAAGAACCTGGAGGAACTTACTATCAAATATCAACCACCTGATATTGATCTATCTCTAGGATGTTCAATCTGCCACAGTTTTGAGGAAGATGCACTACAGAATTCTGTAAGGAAGGCAGCTTCCAGGGAAACCAGTCATGGTAACTTTTTGTACTGCCCAGATGCTGTCAAAATGGGAGACACAGAATTTGAGCATTTTCAAAGACACTGGATAAGAGGTGAACCTGTTATAGTTAGGAATGTTTTTGAAAAGGGTAGTGGCCTTAGCTGGCATCCAATGGTGATGTGGAGAGCGTTTAGGGGGGCAAAGAAGATATTAAAAGATGAAGCAGCTACTTTTAAAGCCATTGACTGCTTGGATTGGTGTGAGGTGCATGTTTGACAGAGTTTTCCATTACTTTGTTATTTATTATTTTCATTATGCATAGTCTTGCATCCCATTTACTGGCCGGTTGTTACCATGAGCAACTCAATCATGAAAATACAAAATTAGATTCATGATAATTACGTCAATTTGTTATTAACCCATTAGTATGATATAATAAAAACAATTTTTACTTGGCATGATTGATTTGCACAATTACTGTTTTTGAGTTAAGATGTATTAATCACTGGGGACTGCTACTATACACATAATTTTACTCATGTAAAGAGTCTTAGCCCCATTGTGCCCAAAAATCAACAATTGAACCATACACATGCTTGTCTCACATTTGTTGTCTCTACTACACCCATGGCTTTCCTTTACGCTAGCAATCCACACCATAGTGTATATATAGTCATATGTATATTTAGTCATAAAAAGTCATCCAGTAGACTCCAGGAAAATTGGTCATCAAATAACAATTAATGGACATATTTTTCATTTTTTTATAGGAAATTTCTATTTTAGATATAAACTAACAAATATTGTGTGTTCTTTATGGTGCTCTAGGTTGAAATTAACATCTTTAGGTTCTTCAAAGGCTACTTGGAAGGTCGTAGGTACAGGAATGGATGGCCAGAGATGCTAAAGCTAAAGGATTGGCCTCCATCAAATTCTTTTGAAGAGTGTTTGCCAAGACATGGTGCTGAGTTTATAGCTATGTTACCCTTTAGTGACTATACCCATCCCAAATCTGGTGTTTTAAATCTTGCCACAAAGCTTCCTGCTGCTTTAAAGCCAGATTTGGGACCCAAAACATACATTGCTTATGGATCATTGGAAGAGCTAAGTAGAGGTGATTCTGTGACAAAGCTACATTGTGACATTTCAGATGCGGTAAGTTATAAATTTTGGTATCTTATAAAATTAGAGGTCTATTTCTGCTTGAATTTTAGGATATGTTGCTCATAACCAGTCTTTTATTAATCTTCTGTTAGGAACAAAGAATTAAACAGGGAAAGAAAAGAAAACTTTTTATTGAATTAGTAGAAAGAAAAGAACAGAAAATAGGAGAGAAAACTCTCCTTCAAGGTTTCCCCTTTATAAAGGATTTCTCCTTTCACAAAGAATTAATGCTCAATCTAAAAAAAATAACAACAAATTCCCCTCTCTCCTATCCTTCTTTCCCTATTTATATCTAATAAACCCCTTTAACTAACTAACTAACTAACTCATTAATAGTCTAACTACCTTAACTAACTCTCCCTTCTCCTTATATTCTAACACTACACCCGTTCTAAAAGTCAACCTTGTCCTCAAGGTTGGAATTTGAAAACTGGAATTACACACTGAAATAACACAGTTCCTTACCTTTTCTCCTATTGCTGGAAGACAACTGCACCAATTGTTGCTTTGCTGGGAACTACCCGCTGCCCTTGCATGCAAACTCTGGTCTGGTGGGCTTTGGTGGTGGTGGAGATGATGGTGGATTTTGTATAACTTGAACCTTTCTACCTAGGTTCCATTGTTGAGTTGTTATCTATAGACCCAACAAAGCTAAATGGTTAAGGCTCACCCAACAAGTTGAAATTCCAACATTCCAATGCCACTATTGTTCCAACCACCTTCATGATAGAATTTAGGTTCAACAGTGATTTTTGTTTCATCATAACACTTTTTCTGAAAATTTGGATTTTGAAAATAATGAATCTTGATTGAATCACCAATTTCAACTTGCTTCTTGATCAACTCACTTTTGTAATCCAAACAATAGTCTTCCTAGCCCATATTCTTCAATTTGTTTTCCTTGTATATCTTTCTCTTCATTGAAGTATCAACTTCTTCCACCATCAAAACTTTTTCAATCTTTGTTTCTCTTGCTAATCTTGCTTTATTTTTGGTTTCTTCTCCACCACAAAGGGTGTGGTTCTTGATTATTGAACCTTTACTTCTAGTTTTTGATTTCAAGAATTGCAATTGGTCATTGTCACACTCAAAACTTCTATCCTTTGAATCAGTTTCCACTTCTATGCTTCCATCAAAGGAAGGTAGTTCCACTCTTCTTACCCAAGAACTAATCTTTGCTGCATTGCATTCTGACCCACTTCCCTCCATGCTATTTTTTTCTTGCTAAGTTGAACAACCTCTTCGTTCAATAACTTGCGCAACATGTGTTTCAGCTTTAAAATGATGGTCCTTTCTTTCAAGAAGATAGTGGAAGTCTCCCTTTTTATGATGTAGGTTTCCATCTCAAGTTGATCTTCATGTTTCAAGGTAGTCAATCTTTTAAAGACTTGGCTACCATAGCTATCTCCAAATCTTTTGATCAAAGCCATGGAAAATGACTCTCAATCTGAATTTGGGTTCTCTCAGCACCAAGAATAGAACCAATGCATTGCCACACCCTCCTTGCTCATGAATGCATATTGCAGCTTATCAAATGAATTCTTGTACCTCAAGAATTTTTCAGCCTTAGCAATCCAACCAAATTGGTCTGCCCTACAAAAGCTGGCAGCTCCTCCTTCTTAGGCCAAATTTGTGCTTTCTCCATCTTTTAACATTGGCTTTCCCTCAAACATTCGGCAGGTTGGACCAATTGTTTGGAACTAAGAATTAGAAAGGGAAAGAAAGGAAATTTTTTTATTGAATTAGTAGAAAGAAATGAATGGAAAATTGGATAGAAAACTTTCCATGGTTTTCCCCTTCACAAAGGATTTCCTTTCACAAAGGATTAATGCTCAATCTAAAAAAATGACAACAAATTTCCTTCTATCCTATCTTTCTTCCCTTATTCATATCTAATAAATCCTTTTAACTAAACTAACTAACTCATTAAGAGTGTAATTACCTTAATTAACCCTCCTTTCTCTCCCTACTCCTTATATCCTAACATCTTCATTATTGAATTAGAATTTTTGTGGAATTTGTGTCTTAACACATGCAAGAATCTATCTATTAAAATATTATATATACATTTTCAATACAGAAACAGTACATAAGGCAGTAATTACACCCTATCAACCTGATAAAATCCCTACTAATCAATGTTAATTAAAATTTTCCTATTGCTACATATTTAATGTGTCTAATTTTAATACTCTCCCTTAAATAGGAAAACGAGAAAACATATGAATGAATTTGTGTTAGTGTCTTAATTTTATAGCACATTATATATTAATATTAGGAGTCATAGCTACAAAGATAAATACAAGGGTTGTCCTAATTAATGTAATTAGTGGATGTTAATTAGGAGTCATAATTTGCTCCATGTTAAATTCATGATTGATTAGCTGTATTTATTTGTCTTATTATGTGTAAAAGTTGTTTTTCTTTTTGTTTTGGTTCTAGCGTGCAATCCCTAGGTAGCATAACTTGTACTTTTTCCTTCTTCTCATTGTACTATTTTGACTTTTTGATATGCATATATATAAATGTGTAGCTAAGTGTAAAACATACACTTCAACTTTTATTCAAAATATTTGTTATGAACTTGGTATCAAAGTGGGAATGATCCTGCTCTTTTTTCCTTGTCAAGCTGCCTCATTGGCAACATTATTTGTCATTGTCTATCATTCGTCCATCGCCATCAATTTTCCAGTGAAGACAAGGTTTGGTGCACCGTGACAAGCATGACCTAACTCAACGAGGCATGTGAACTAAAACTTAGTCACACTCCCATGCGTTTTATCTTCTTGTCGATCTGTTTGGCACGTGTAATCCATGTGCTGACCTTTGCTCATTGAAACTTGGTCGCGCTTGTCCCATTTGCTTTGTTGTTATCTTCTACTCTCATCTCTACAGTAAATTTTTTGTTCTCTTCAACTTGGATTGTGCGTTTTGAAGTCTATGCACTTTCAATATAGGCCAAGTCATTGTTTATTCATTTTTTTTAGTCTTGAAATGGCTTCTACAAATTCTTCTCTAGCTTCAACTTCCTCTTTTGTAGGTCCTATTCTTCTCTAGATCACTCTTCATTACCACTAAAAAATTTAATAGGAAAGACTACTTATCATGGTCAGCCTTTGTTGATCTTTGGTTCCTTAGTCAAGGACACCGTGATCATTTAGAAAGAAATGTTAGTGAAATATCAACTAAATACAAAACTTAGTGTTATAAGCTTGATTTCCATCTATGTTCCTTGCTATGGAAAGTTGTAGAACCCAACATTTTGGAAACTTTGAGGACCTTTAAAACTTGTCACCCTTTCTAGAAGAAGGCTCAAAACATCTACGCCAATGATATCCAACAGTTATATGATGTAGTTGGAAAGTTGGTATCTTATAAACAAATCGATAATGACAGATTTTTTTGTTGCTTAAGTCCAATCTGTCATAGAAAAAAACTTCATAATTTGTACATGATGTTGGCCTTGTGTGCCATGAATCTAGATTTTGATCACATTCCCGATCAAATTTTGACCAATGAAAAAGTTCCATCAATAGAGTCTTATGACCCATCTTCGTGTTCCTACCTTGAGGAAGAGTGGAAGCCTACCTAAACCTATTGAATCTTCAACAATGGTATCTACTCGAGGAAGAGGAGGTCTAGGGAGCTGAGGAAGACATGGTTGTAGGAGTGGTCGTCTGCAATGTTCATACTACCAGAGAATGAGACACCCAAGAAAATTGCTATTCTTTGCACGGTTTTCCTTATAGGACAACAACAAACTTAGCTAAATTAGAGAAGCATGAACCTAGATTCTCTAATGAAGCATATCAAGAATACTTCCGACTAAAGTCCAACAACTTATGTCACCTAAATCAATTACTGATGGACCTTAAATGAGAAATGCAAGTGGTTGAAACACTAGGGACCAAAGATGATTGAGCTTTACTGTGGGACTTCAATGGAACATACTCTTGATATTCATCATCAAAGAACTTAGGCTTGAGTTTTTTCGATTTAGAGACATGTGCTATCTTCTTTGGAAACTTATTCAAAGAATAACAAGTTCTTTAGGTATGACACATTCGCTTACAATGGGAACATTAAGGACGATTACTTCTACCATTGTGCCTTACTCGAATTTTTCTCCTTGTTTGGATAAGGGGGTTTGTGATTTTGAGAAAACAAGACTTATAGCATTTTATTTTATTTATATCTAAACACCTAAGATTTTCTTGATGAATGGAGGGGCTAAAGGTAATAATAATTTTCAATCATCTTTTACCATTTTTCAATCATAATTGTTGAAAATAAGGAAATAAAGTATGATGTAATTTAGTGATGAAAATAAGAAAATAAAGTATGATGTAATTTAGGAAATAAAATATTTAGGCATATTTTCTTTGATTTAGAGGAAATTAAATCTCCTCTAATTTATTGTAATAATTTTTTTTTCTGCTTATATAAACATTCATTTCCGTTGTGTTTAGACACAGTTTCAACATAATATTTATTTGTTTATTCTCTTTTAATATGATATTAAGAGTTTCTTGAAAACAGTGTATGCTCGGCGGACCGTTTCTCTTTTTCGGTTTGTTGTTTTTCGGTCATTTTTCATTCATTTTCTGGCGACTTCTTTGACGAAGTTTTTCAGCAAGCTTTGCGACATGTAACCCCACCCTCGAACTCGTTTTTTGTTGATCTACGCAACCTCAATGGTTGTGTTAGATTTTGACAACCCATGCGGTCACACCATTTTTCTTTAGTGTCAAACATCTTCCCGTGGCGTGTGGCGTTGCAGATCAACTTGTGACTTTCGACGACGACCTCTCCAATCTTAGGTGACCCCACTCCTTTTGGCCTTGTTGGACATGATTTGATGATTTTGCCTTTTTTTTTCTCTCCAAACATGCCTTCTCTCTCTAGAGGTATTGTTTTCAGGTACTATTTTGAATGTTCATTTGTTATGACATCCAATATCTCTACTTTGCTTCCCAAGGTGAAGCTTATCATGTTTTCCAACATGCAAATGTCTATTGGAAAGATGGATGGTTTTAACTACTCTACTTGGGTCTCTGAAATTGGTTTGTAGATTAGTGGGTTGGGATGCAAATCCCATTTTAGTACGTCTATAGATTCCATACTAGAAATGAAGCATGAGTAGTGGCAGAAAATTGATGCCCAACTCTCTAGTGTTCTTAAATCAACAATTCACCCTTTGTTCAAACCAATTTTCAGGCTCTATGAAACTTGTGAATCAGTTTGGAGTGAGGCCTGTGCTCTCTACAACTAAGACACTCAATGCCTGTATAGTGTGTGCTAGATTTGATGATGTTGTTTGTTCCCTAACATTTTGATGGACCTATGTCTGCTTATCTGGGTCGTGTTCATGCTGCTTTGCATGGATATAATGAATTCCAGCCTCTTGTAGCATCCAATCTAGTCGAGACAAAGAAGGAATTAGAAGATCGAAGCATCTTCTTTATAACCTTGGCCTTGTATGGCTTGTCTCTAGAATACTTTGCAATGCATGATCAAATTCTTGGATCACCTATAGCCTCGATGATGACGTCTGCATCTTCTGCCCATTTCCGCATTCCACCCAAACCTGCCATGGAATCTCCTACTTCTACTTCAGACGATACTTCTGCCATTGCCTCTCTAAGTGGTAATTCTAGACGTTCACACACAAGTTCCTCTAACTCCAAGAGTAAGTCTAAGTATGATCATTGTCATTTTAATGACCATACCATTGATTGGTGCTGGAAGCTGCATGGTAAACCCCCTCGTCTAGCAAATACTGCATAGGCATTTGCTCCTGATCCACCTATGTCGCTTACACTACCAGTTGATTAGCCTTGTATTACTGCTGCTACCTATGAGGAAATTCTTTATTGGTATGAAAGTCGGCCTCGACAATACTGCTTCGATAACTCACATTGATAAACTTTTGCTTGCCTCTCAATCCCCTTCCTTTGGTCCTTGAGTACTTGATTCTAGTGCATTTGAGCACAATACTAGTAATCGTTTTCTTTTCTCTTCACTTACTACAAATGATCATTTTTCCTCCATCACTTCTACCAATGGTACTCAAACACAAGCCTTAGGTATTAACACTACCTATCCACTTCCATCGCTTACTGTTCAGTTATGTACATGAATGTCCTTTTAACTTATTATCTGTCACTCGTCTAACCTAATCCTATGATCTTTTTCTCACCTTTAATAAACATTTTGTGACCTTGCAGGAATGAATCTCAGGACGGACGATTGACGTCAGATATGATTGCTTGGTTTATACTATTTCTTTGCTTCACCACTGGTATGTGCGTTTGTTGTCTCTTTAATGATGATTCATGCCCAAGTAGGACATCTTGGTTTGCTCAAACTACAAAAAATGGTGCTAAACCTCCACAATTTTTCTAGTTTACATTGTGAGTTGTGTTAGTTAGGGAAACACATCTATTAGTCATTTCTTGACAAAGTGAATAAGCAAGCTGGGTCCTCTTTTTTCTTAGTACACTTTGATGTTTGGGGTCCCTCTCGTACTAAGGGTGTGTTTGGATTTTGCTATTTTGTTTTTTTTATTGATGATTTTTCTCGTACATAGATTTGATAAATAGAAAGTTGATTTGAATTATTTTCTCTTTGAGAAGTTTTATAATGAAATAAAAACACAATTCGGTATACCTATTTGTTTTCTTTGCAATGATAATGCTTGTGAATACATCTTGCTCCTATACACCTCAACAAAATAGAGTGGCTAAACATATGAATTGACATTTCATTGAAACTACTTGAATCCTTCTTGTCCATCATCGTGTTCCTCATTGCCTTTGGGTGATGTTGTACTCATGGCTTGCTACCTCATTGATCGCATACCATCTTCTATCCTTAATGATTAGGTTTCCCATTTTATATTCTTTCCAAAGTCTCTTCTCTACATTCTTCTCCCATATGTCTTTGGTTCTACTTGTTTTGTTCACAATCTCACTTCAACTCGTGACAAATTCTCGCCTAGCTTCTTCAAATATGTCTTCTTGGGTTATAATCGTTATCAAAAAGGCTATCATTGTTTCGTTCATGATCTTAACAAGTACTTCATCTCTGTTGATGTCTACTTTGTTGAATTTGTCCCATATTTTGAGTTTATCAACTTTGATCCCAACCTATGGAGTCCTAACTCTCATAGTCCACCTATTCTTCTTTATCTTTTCTCACCAAATGACTCTGCTCCAACTCGGGATGATCCTCCAACACCTTTGCCACCTCTTCTGGTGTATTGTTATGATGCAAATCTACTCTAAGAATTGCAAATTTTTCTGATCTTTCAAAGTCTAGTTTCATCTGCTTGTCATGAACATCGATTTAAGATTGAAGAAATGGAAAGCGCCACAAATTCCTAAGAACTTAATAAGCTAGTGAAGATCCGCCAAAAAGAGTGTAAAATTCTTTGATTAGGAACAAGGTTCTAGTTTAGAACCTAGAGAGGGAATTTCTAAACTTTCAAAAAGTGAAACTTCCAAATTCGTTAAATGAGCAAAAGTGACTTTACGTTTGACTTCCTACTATTTATACATGACCCAAATTAGCCCAAAATTAATTAAACTAAACTACCTACACTAACTATAGAACATGCTGAAATTGAGCTACAAAGAGCTAGCTAATTCGGTCAAGGCTTCAAGCATTCCCATTCTACTCAATCTAAGTCCAACATGGGCTCAACTTCATGGGCTTGGATCCAATAGGTGGTCTAATGGGCTTGGGCCTAATTTGGCCCAAAATTAGCTCAATCTCCTTTTCTAAGAGCTTTCTTCTAGACCTTTTCTAAGGTCCTTTTAGCTTCAAGCTTTATAAATCGTCTCTTTTCATAGATAGCCCTCTATCATCTCCTCCTTCTCAAAGAGAATTTGTCAACAAATTTGTATCTTGGCCACCTATAATACAAGGAGATAAATCAATAACATTGAAGCTAGCATTAACTTCATAATCAAGAAACAAATCAATTTTATAAGCATTATCATTAATTTTTTCAATAACATTAAAAGGACCATCGTCTCTAGCTTGGAGTTTAGATTTCCTTTAAGAAGGAAACCTATCCTTTCTCAAATGAACCCAAATCGTATCACTGGGTTCAAACACAATTTTCTTCCTTCCTTTGTTGGCTTGCTTTGCTTATTGTTCCATTTTCCTTTCAGTTTGAGCTTTTAACTTTTCATGGAAGTTTTTCACAAATTTAGCTTTTGCAAGTCCATCGTTATTCAACATGGAAGAAACATTAGGTAAAAATAATAAATCAAGAGGAGTCAAAGAATTAAAAACATATAGAACCTCAAATAAAGAATGAGTAGTGGAATTCACCATCCTATTATAAGAAAATTCAACATGAGATAAACAATTCTCCCATGATTTCAAATTATCCTTAACCATACATCTTAACAATTGTGCAAGTGTTCTATTCACCACTTTGGTTTGACCATCTATTTGTAGATGAGATGTGGTGGAGAAAAAATCAACTTTGTATCAAGCTTTACCCACAAGGTCTACCAAACGTGGCTTAAGAATTTGGAATCTTTATCTAGCACAATGCTTCTTGGCACACCATGGAGTTGCACCACTTCTTTAAAGAACAAATCCGACACATGACATGCATCATCTTGTTTCTGACAAGGTATAAAATGAGTCATCTTTGAGAACCAAGTAACCATAACAAAAATGGAATCCTTTCTCCTCTTGGATCGAGGAAGACCAAACACAAAATCCATAAATAAATCAATTCAATGAGAGTTAGCAATGGGCAAAAGAGTGTATAAACCATGAGACATCAATTTAGATTTAGACCGGTTAAATGTTATATTTATTTTGTCTTGTATAACTTGTCTTATTTAACTCTGTAGTCTATTGTTTTCTTTCTTTCTTTTCTAGTTTACCTTTATGTATTGGTAGTGTGCCAATCTATAGTATGCATCACTGCTCTCTTTTGTAGTCCTTATCAATCTTTTAATATATGCAAGTCTTCAGTTGAGTGGGTTTGAGGGGCACTCATCATATTATCCTCGCCCCAAACTCAAAAGTGTTAGGCGTGAGGGGGTGTATTGGAAAAAACCCAAGTCCCACCGCGGCCAAAAATAATGCCAAGATAGAATATATAAGTGCAATGCAACCCTCATGTTATGAGCTAGCTTTTGGAGTTGAGTTAGGCTCATAAGTTACATTTCTAATAAGATGGTATTAAAGTCTATCGTAGCGATATGTTGTTGGGTTTATCGTGCCACCTGCTATCGGCCACTATCGGACCACCCATAAATATTTAGTTTTGTGAACTTCACGCTTGAGATGTCTAGTCCTTAGCGTCTATCAAACGACCCATAAATATTTGGTCTTGTAAACTTTAGGCTTGACACATCAACTAGTGATGAGGCCAAAGTAATGTATATAGGTGGGAAACAACTCTCACCTTATAAGTCGGTTTTGTAGAGTTGAGTTAGGCCCATGACCCACATTTTTAAGAATAGTAATAAATTTTAAGCATTAGTTAGGTTTTCTAGCTTCTATATTATATTTGATATAAGCAGAAGCTCTACACCTTTTGTACATTTTTCTCATTGTTGAGATATAGAACAGTTCTCCAAAATTGTCTCGTCTTAACTCCACAATAGTTGGTGTAACTTGTGTGTAAAATAATAAAAGTTAAATTCTTTAGAATAAATTAAAAAGTGACTTGTTCAAAGTCACACATTCCATGTGCAAGTTTTCTCCTTTCTTGTGATTTTCAGTGTTTGCTAATTTCACTCATGGAATCATGCTATGTTGATCAGGTCAATATTTTGACACACACAGCTGAAGTAAAGACACCACCATGGCAACCTAGAATCATAAAAAAATTACAGAAAAAGTATGAAGTGGAAGATTTGCATGAGCTCTATGGCAAGGATAGTAAGGCAATTGTTTCACGTGGAAGAAAACATAAAAAGAGTCATGTGGGTATTACCAGGAATCTTAAAATCCCTGAAAATAAAGACACTTCTGGGAGAGTCCTAAATATGGAAGAGTCAAGATCAGACAAGGAAACTTGTGTTCAAGGATTTTCAGAATCTACCAAAAGTAAATTAAATTTAAATTCTGGTGAGCAGGTGGTTCTTAATTTGAATTCAAGGCTTCAGGATTTTGATCTCAATAATCATGATTCCAGTTGCACGTTTCTGGAAAAAGACAGTAAGTTGATGCACTATAATGTTAATAATGTCAGACAGTGGTGCTCATCATCAGGTGAAGGAATTTCTTTACCAGAACATATGCAGTTTAAGACATGCACAAATGATGATCATGAAAAAGGAAGAGTTTCTGCTATGCACTTAATGAAAGATAAGTTTTGCTCTATCTACGACCAATCTGATACATGTTCTGTGTTTGTTGATTTGAACCTCCCCACTACACAAGTCAGGATCAATCAGGAACATCAGAGAAATTACATTCAACAATCCAAGTCCAAAAGCAGGTGCATGCATTTTGAGGAGTTACCCTCCTACTCTGGGAATAATGTTTCTGATTTACACTTCCCTCAGGAGCAGTTCTCTCACCACTATTTTTACGATTGTGAGACTGGGGTTTACAATACTGTTCTGCAAGATGTGACAGATACAGGTGGTGATCTTGATGAATCATATGGACAATATCCTGATCATGATATTGGAGGATATCCAAATTCCAGTGAAGGTCATCAGCCTTGTAGTGTACCACAAGATACCAAATTTGTCAATGGATTGAATTCTTTAGACACGCCATGTTCAGACATCAACATAGACAAAATAGAGTCTGTTAAAAATGACACATCAAGCAATAATTTCTGTCAAAATGATGATCATTTGGAGACTCAATATGGGAGTGCTGTGTGGGACATATTCCGCAGGCAGGATGTACCCAAGCTAACAGAGTACCTAAAGAAGCACCACAGAGAATTTCGCCACATAAATAATCTTCCAGTAAACTCTGTATGGTTGCCTACCTTTGGATTATTTTTATTAGTTTTGGGTAATTTTGTTTACTGAATTAATATGCTTTACTTTCTTTTGCCTCAGGTGATTCACCCCATCCATGATCAGATTCTTTATTTAAATGAGAAGCATAAAAAGCAATTAAAGCAGGAGTTTGGTATGAAATTGTGCTTTAACTAATGATTTGTTTTATGTGGATTTTGTAGCCATCAATTTTTTTCTACCAGGTGTTGAACCTTGGACATTTGAGCAACACCTTGGAGAGGCTGTTTTCATACCTGCTGGATGCCCACATCAAGTGAGAAATAGAAAGGTAATTAAACACGCTGGTTTTTATTCAAGTCAAAGAAGTTAAACTACTTTGCATATCTTATGCCTGTCCATGATGTGAAAGAAAGAGGAATGCCAGAGAGAAAAGAAATAACAGAGGCTATACAAAATCATTTAAACTAATTAAACTAATCAAGAATATTTTGATACATGAATAAACATGTTACATTCATTTTTTCATGAAACTACTGGTGTGATGAATTAATTTGTTTTACTGAACATACAGATGTCTGCAAAAGCATTCATCATCATCTCCATCTCCTTGCTTGCTTGATTGGATTGTAGTGTATTGAGTAGATTGAGTTCTGAACTTTCCTTTATTATCTGAAAATTACTCTGCTGGAAGTTTTGCAAAAAGTCTTCGGTCATGAGGCTATAAAAAGCTATTGGCGGCATTGAGAAGCAAGAAATAGTGCTTACTATAAACATCCATCATGGAAATCAAAATATCTTGATAGCATACCTTCCCCTCCCCTCTTCCTTTTTTTTCCTCAAACTTCTTTCTCCCTTTTGTTTATATCATTGTTGTACCAGACCATTTTTCATTTGGACATTCTTGTGTTATATTAAGTTTGACACAGTTATTTTCTTTCAGTCTTGCATAAAAGTGGCTCTAGACTTTGTTTCACCTGAGAATGTTCAAGAATGCATTCGATTGACAGAAGAATTTCGGTTACTTCCCAAAGGCCATAGATCTAAGGAAGATAAATTGGAGGTACATGTTCGCATGATTCTAAAGCACATTCTAATTTATAACCTCATTTTGTATTTAGTACAATTTTGTTTTGGAACATAAATTGCAATTGTATTTGCTGATGATGTGTCACAAATTTCATAGTTATGATAAAGCTTTAGTCTCTGCAGAATAGTATTAATTATGGATTTCATTCTTTCCATCTCACATCCAGGATCCAAGAGCATATTATTGTAATTTCCTTCAGCAAATATACATGCAAACTTTCTGCCTCATGATTTTCATACTATGTTAATGTTGGTTACATCATCTAAAATACCTTGCTATTCTTAATCTTTATATGGATGCGTTATATATGCACTTGTATCTAGAGTTGTTTCTTTATATTCTTTGTTCATAGATAAATAAGATGACACTATATACTTGTGTCTAGAGTTGTTTCTTACACAACACATTAATTGTTGATAGATAAAGAAGATGGCACTATATGCTGCTGAAGTTGCAATAACCGAGGCCACTAAACTGATGAGAGGAAATGAGTAATTTACTCTTAATCTTTTTTCCTCTGCTTCCATTACTCTTAATATTGTTAGTTTTATTTCTTTCTCATGACTTGACCTTATCTCCACATTTTTTTGTGGAGTGTTATTCGGACTTAATGTATGTATATATACTGGTGGGGTAAAAATACTGATTTGACTACTGTTAAACTGTAAATATAGTTGTTAGGATACACAAGGTTTCAACCTAATTCCCTTAAATCAGGGGATTTATTTAGAGAGCTAATTAGGCAATCATTCCATTTATTAAGATTGGTTTTAATTCCTTTTCATCTCACACTCAGCAACTCATATATATATATATATATATATATATTAGATAGAGAGAAAGAATGTTTTATAGAGTAGGTTCCTAAAGTCTATGTCAGAATAGATACAATAAAACTATAGTTGACACTAAGTCAAGCTACATCAGTAAATCTAACACTCCCCTTCAAACTGTAGCATATAAGTTGTATGCACCAAGCTTGAAACATATGAACTAAATCTAAGGCCCTCTCAAAGATTTGGTGAAGACATTTGCAAATGACTTTAATAACATTTTGGTCTCTAGAAGATAGGATACTTTTGATTTTAGTTTTTTATTTTTTTATTTTTGTTGGTTTTAGTCCTTTAAAAATTTAAATTTTTTATTTTAGTCTCTATTGTTATATAATGTTATATGAGTGTTACATTATTAAAGAGTTTGATAGGATAATTATATGTAATTTTATTTTATTTTTGTAAATTGTGTTTTTAAATTTTTCATCAACTAATTACATGTGATGCTCTGATCAAACTTTTTAATAACATGACAAATCAATAAATTGCCAATGTTGTTATATTATCATTTAACGCTGCTACTTAACAAGGACTAAAAAAAATTAAAGGACTAAAATTAATACAAAAATCTTTAAAAGATTAAAATCAAATTTCTTCTATTTTATACAAACCAAAAGGTTATTTAATATTTAAGTCTTTGCAAATTGATCATTTTAACTACTTGAATATCAAATGAGAATGAAGCTGAATGCTTGAGGAAAATGATTTTTCAACTCTTTGTTTATAATAATCATATTATGGATAAAAATAAATAAGATCCCTTGATTTTAGGGATGCTACAATCTGGATGATAAACATAAAAATGGTAACTAAGTAAGAAAGATAAAAATAGAAAGATAGAAACATAAAACATATCCTAACAAAATCAAATCATATCTCAACATAACTTATAAATTCAGTACTAGTTTCATTGGACAACAACTTCTCTGTAACAAAAGAGAGATAAAGACCCAATGGCCAATGGGAATAGAAATAGCACAATAAGACTTGAAACACGTAGTGGAAGAGCCAACGAGTCCTATGGAGAAGGCGCAATGTAAATGATCCTTGGATTTTGAGTAGTGGCCTATTAAGAAACATAGGTTGTTGAAACACTAGGGGCAGACAATGGCTGAACTTGATTTGTGACTTTCCACTTAAGGTACTTTTGATACTCATCTTCAGAGACTATTCAACTTTCCTAGTCTTTGATTCCCTAGAGGCCGTAGGAATATTAACTGCTTCCAACACTCCCCCTCAAGCTTGCTAAGCTTTCAACTTTTTACAATATATTATCCTTCAAATAAAATAAATGAAATATGGATGGTCTTGAAAAACATGATAACGATGGTTGGGATTGAAAAACATTTACTCAAAAAGACGAACCCCAAGGACAACAACTTCTTAAAGGATAGAGACAATGCTAGTGTAATTGGGACATAGTAAGGGCAGTGTAATTGGCACAAAGACAGACGAGGCCAGTGCTATGCCAAAAGCATTTTACCAAAGTTCCACAAACAAAGAAATAGCTTTTTCAATTGAGGTAATGAAGAGAGACCTAGTGGTCGTGAAAAAAGGACTTGCATGACATTTTTTTTTTTATCTATAACACTTGAGACTCTTGATGAATGGATAAGACCAAAGTCACATAATTCGTGAATAGGTTGAATTCATAGAGGAGACGAACCAGAAAACATGGTAATTTGTGATATGAATCGTATGATACGATGTGAGTCTCATGGCTGACAATTTGAATCGTTGGTTGAATCGTTTTTGGGTATGAATTGCAAGCGAATCGTTTTTGGGTATGAATCGCAAGCGAATCGTTTTTGGGTATGAATCCCAAGCTTATCGTTTGTATCGTTCCAGAATCACGAGTTGCTTCTGAATCGTGCGAGTCTAGTCCATGTTGTCAAACAGCTGCTATGTCGTTGCTAAGGCGGTTGGTGGCGGCAGAATTTTGACAGATCGCCATCCTCTGGCAGTAGCCTGGTAGGTCGCCATGCTATTCGCTTGGCGTCAGTGGTGGATGGGGTGGCCACGGCAGAAAGTTTGCTGCTGTCAAAAGAAAGAAGAAGGTGGGTCGTGTGAGGGTCGTGTGACCCAACCCACAACCCAACAGAAATGGTTTTAAAACCCTAAAAAGAAAAGGAAGGGTCTGGAAATGTTAAAAAAATCCTAAAACGAAAAAAGAAGGAAGCTGTGGCCTAAAAAGAATGCATGGAAATGTAAAATAGTGAATATCAGGCATATGCACAGTGGATGAACAGTACCCCTAGTGAATAGTGAGCAGCATGACAACTGATAATGCTAGAAACAAGACAAAAAGAGACCTGCAAAGTTGTACCATCCTTTGTGAACAGTGTTCATATTGTTGTCATAGATAGAAAATGAAACTCAAGAGAGGGATAAAGGAATTAACTTTAAGAAATGTGAGAAAAGTCATAGATGCAGATCACCCATTGAAAGCCAAGTATAGCCATGTTATAGATAAGGAAAGATATTTTGTTAATATTAGAAGTGAAATGAATTTTGTTACAAGGACAGTCCAATGTTGGTCAAGCCTTGGGAAAAGTTGTCATACTACTGAATGCTCTAATTGCCAGGGCACATGGCTATACTCGACTTTCAATGGTTGGATGTGATTTGCTGGACATTGAATTAAAGTGATGTTGTTCGTGTGTTCAGGTGACCTGAGTATTGGGAATTGGTACATCCTATATTAGAAGAATTTTGGGTTAAATATGTCCAAGCGAAGGAAGCTATGAAGAAAGGAAATAAAATAGAACTGGACGGTTTGTGCCTGAACTAGTACATGAAGATACAAAATTAGCATTTGAAAAAAGTTATCACTATGCTGTTGAAGCAACAAAATTTTACTAGCTACAAAATTATGATGAGGCACCTAAGTCGATGTTCCATGGACTTTGACTTGTGGCTAATTGAGAAACACAAACTATTGAAACACTAGTGGCAGAGGATGACTGAGTTTGATATGTGGCTTTCCACAGAAGATACATATCGTTAGAGACTATTCTACTTTCCTAGTATTTAATTCCTTAGAGACCATAGGAATATTAACAACTTTCAACACTAACCTCAAATAAAATAAATAAAAACATTGAAAACTGATATCCATGATACCAATGGTTTGAACCATAAAACAATTGTTAAAAAAGATGATTCCTGACCTAATCGAACCCTAGAGACAGACGAGGATGGTGCATTTGTGATTAGGAAAAACTAGGCCAGTGTAGCTAGGAAAAGGTGAGGCCAATTTACGTCAATCATTTGACCAATGTTCCACAAAACAAAGATAAATAATTTTCTCCATCGAGTTTCTTTAAAGTGACGGTGGGATACCCAAAGGTTGTGCAAATAGGACTTGCAAATTACTTTTTTTTTAATCTAAACTCCTGAGACTCTTTGGATGAATGGAAAGGACAACAATAGTGTACAACAGGCATATGCACAATGGATGAACAATACCCTGGTGAACAGTGCACAATGGATGAACAATACCCTGTGAACAGTGCACAATAGTGTTCATATTGTTGTCACATGGAGAATGGAACTCAAGAGCGAGAGAGACAAAGGAAGAAAAAGAAAAATCACAAGTCTCATACTCACTGTCCAAATTATTAAGAGTAAATATAAGAATTCTGTGATAAAGTATGTAGGTTTTACTGTAGTCTTGACTGTAGGAGATTACTTGTTCTGTAACTAACTTGAGTTAGTTACCATTTAGTTTCTAGCTTAGTCATTACTGAGTCAGCATATAGGTAGCTTATCTAGGACTCTTCTTTAAGTCTTTAGATCTATAAATACATGTACTTCATCAAACTCTTTTAAGTAAGCAATAATAATCTTCAGATTCATTTTTCACTTATTAGTTTTTCTCTTAAAACACAAATTCTATTACAAATAGGGTCTAAAATGCAACAAATCTTAGACTCACTGTCCAAACAGGGACTAAAATGCAAGGTGAGGCTTGAAATAGGGCCACAGAGGGCAGAAGAGACTGCCTTTGGTGACGTATTGGAGTTTCAGTCACTGAAAAGCGACATGAGTTACACACACTTGAATAGAGCATGCAAAGAAGTCGTGCGTGAGGCATCATAAGAAGGATTCATCCTTCTAGACTTCAGGGTTGGGTCACAAAAGAGAAGGCAAACCAGATCTGAGGTATTTAGATTCATCCGAGCTGTTAATATTCTTATGGCCTCCAAGGAATTAAGGACTAGCAGAGCTGAATAGTCTCTGTGAAGATGAGTATCTATGTCCCTAGTGTTTCAACACTTTTTGTTTCTCAATTAGACATTGGTCAAAGTCCTTGGATCATTGACTCATCATAATTTTGTAGCATGTAAAATTTTGTTTCATCAATAGCATAGTACTAACTTCTTTCAAATGCTAATTTTGTATCTGTATAAGTTCAGGCACAAACCATTCCATTCCTATTTTGTTTCTTTTTTTCATAGCTTCCCTTGTTGGAAACACATTTATTCCAAACCATTCCATTCCTATTTTGTTTCTTTTTTTCATAGCTTCCCCCCTTGTTGGAAACACATTTATTCCAAACCATTCCATTCTTATTTTGTTTCTTTTTGTCATAGCTTCCCTTGTTGGAAACACATTTATTCCAAAACTCTTCAATAGGATGTACCAATTCCCAATACTCAAAGTCAACTGAACACGAACCCACCTTGAGAGAACCACACCTTAAAGCTACATGTTGTATATGAAGAGCCCAAGCCCTTATAAACCCCACATTGGAATCCCATGCTTCCGATGTGGGACTCAAGTCTCATACCTTGCAATTGAATCCTAACATGCACCTTCATTCTAAACTCGCCCATACTGATCACCCAACCAAAGTATATTACTTGATTGGTACATTAAACACTTCCTCCACAATTGTTCACCCTCCCAATTGCAATCACTGTCCATCCTCAAGAAGCCTAGTGCAATATGGAATGATGTAAAAATAATCCCCTGATCATTAGGGGCCTGTTGGGAGATTTCTCGACAGTGGTTTCTGCACACTTCTGGAAAGTATTGTGTAGCAAAAGAAATGCTTAAGTGTCTTGAACTGTGATGAGGTGATAATATGGCCAGATCATGGGTGGCCTGTGGAGAGATTTCTCGAGAATTTGAGAGAAAGTGAACATTAAGTTTTCAGATTATATTTATGAAAATGAAAAAGTCAATTACAATAGTGAGGGTTCAACTATATATAGCACCCGAGATTTCTAAGTAAATTACAATACAGTTGAACTTACTAAAGTTAGTTATAGTGCGGAGCTGGCTACGACTCTTATTACAAAGAGTGGTACAACTTTAATATACCTGTAAGTTCCTCATGGGTTATGCATCAATTAACTAACCACACTAACTAACCTGGTATTGCGCCTTAGACTATTCTCATTAAAAAAAAGTAGGAAGGTCTGGTTTAGTGGTGCCTCTGTCCTATGTTCCATCACAACAACAATGGGCTGATATTGTCAAAAAAGGGCTTAAGAACTCCAGTTCTCATTAAAATCCAAGCTGAAAATGGAAGACATTTATTCCTGAGAGAGAGTGTTGAGTTGTAAATACTAAAGATGTAAATATTTGTTGTAAATATAATTAGGGTAAAATATGCTTAGTCCCTGTACTTTCAATAAAAATTGGTACTAGTCTTTGTATTTTAACTTAAGAAAAATACTAGATAGTTTTCGCTGTTAGGAGGGATGAAAACCACTATTTTTTTTTTTTTTTTTGTAAAGTTCAAGGACCAAATTGGTCCAGGGATTAAAATCAAGTTTCATTAAAAATACATGAATTGAAAACATATTTTCCCCATATAATTATTACAACATTTACTGTAAACATAATTAGGATAGTCAACCTACAATCCCTTAAATTGGGGGATTTATTCACTAAGCTAAATAGGCAATTATTTCTTTGTTTGGACTGTTTCTGTTTCCTTTTTTCTTTCTCCTTGTATCATATTATTAATTATAAATTTTGTATGTACTAACCTCTTGAATCAAGAAAACAAAAAAACAAATTTATCATTCTAGTTTCTTCGCAGCTACATTTTCTTTAATGAAAAGTTGAGATACACAATTGAACACTGTTGACTTTTCCAATGGTGTGTGTTATATGATTTATTATTAACATTAAAATCTTGGTTTTGGGTGACCTTGCAGTTTGTAAGATGAAGCCAAAGAAGTCCCCCAGAAATACCCTTTTACTAAATGACTCTCAACAAAAGTAACTTCGCTTTTAGTTTATTTACTCTGGATTTCATGTATCTACAAAGAACATGTACCTGTATTTTATTCTACTTTGCCCTATATCCTTGGCAACTCCATGGAAGTTCGAAATGAAGGTTGGTTATTAGCACTAGCCTTACACACCAGCAAGATATAATAAATTGATGCTTAGTACTTGTACCAACAATGGAAAATGCTAGGTAGTTGCTGTAATATTGACATAATAAATTGACATGCATTTTGACTGATTAATTAGTGCATTCTATCATTTTTATCTCATCAACAACTACCCTTAAATTTAGCTTAATTAAATGTCTCCTTCTGGCTACGTAACTAAATATTAAATTGCATTATTTGTATTATGAGCTTGAATAAAGAGAAAAAATAAATAAACGATTTTTCGGTGTCTATACTTCATTGTTTAGTGTCTACCAGTATATAGCACAAATTTACAAGACGTGAATGATTTCACCGCCCCCATACAACTTCAAGGGGACAGGCCCTTTTTGATATTGTACTTTTAACATTTTGGTTAATTTTATTCCTCAACTTTTTTACTTTTTTAGTAAATTTTACTTTCAATTTTATTATTTTTTGTTGAATATTATCTTGAATTTTTTTAATGAATTTTAACTTTTAACTTTTGCAGACAATTATCAGATAAACAATAGGTAAAATTAACAAGTTTATTTGAAGTTAAGAGTTAAAATGTGATAAATTAATTTGTTTAAGAATAAAATTTATAATTAAGCCAATTATGTTACTCATTGTCTAAAAGGTAACACTAAGGTGGCTCTCCTCCCTACCACTATGTCTACCAACTAGTGGTAGTTTTATGTTGCATTTCACTGCCAACAAAGAGGAGCCAATATCCTCCTAGCTTATATACTAAAGGCCACCAAATGTGAGACGAATTGCATTAAAACTTCATAGCCAAAGTCGCCTTACAGTTGTGGCAGGCAGGCTACCGCCAAGCCTATTCATACCTAATCTAAGAAGTTGAACTACGAAGTATTGAGCATCTTGATGAGCATAACATAGGGTAAGACAAAGCTAGTTTGCTACAAATAAGAGAGATAAGAGAATATTTAGAGACTGAAAACTTCCTTCTTTTGGAAACCGAACTAGAAAAATAATCAAGTGAAACTAATTCCAATAATAATAATAATAAAAGGAACAGAACAATGAAATAAAGACACCCTAAATTTTAAGGAAAAACTCTTCTCTCTGTGAGAAGAAAAGTTAACACTAATAGGAATCAATAGTGCATCAAAAATATCGTCACACATTTCCAAAGATGGATAAATCTCTTAAAACTCAAATAATGAGTCTCATTTAAGGAAGGATCCATCGAACATGTTGAAGTAATAATATCTCTAGTTAATGGACCTCCCCCTTTCTAAGTGTAGTTGTTAGTCCAAGTAATCAAAGTCCCCACACATTGTACAAGAGCCTATTCCACATGGTAAATGTTCTAGTAGACAAAAGTCATTCATTCCTCGGAGACAATTATGACCTGCAATAGAGATCACCTAGGTTCCTTAGCCGAGGGCAAGCCATACAAGTGAAGTTGTCCTTGGAAGCTCAAACATGTAACCTCAAGCGTCAACCTATGATCTTGATATACATCTTTTTAACCTAAGAGTAAATGGTGATATTCTAGTGATTGAAGTTTTATAAAGAAGACATGTCCACTCTAAGTTATATGAGCTTATATTAAATGAAATTCATAATGTTACAAAATAATAGTAGAAGTGAAGTTACACTTCCAATATATGATTTGTTATTTTAATTTTTACTTAAACAATAATTTGGTTTCTATATAATATTTTATTTGTGATTTTAGTATTTTAAAGATTTTTTTTAGTTTCAATTCTGTAAAATTTAAATTTTTTGTTTTAATTTTTGCTACCAAATAATAACATTAATTGATTATATAAATTGACATTAATAATTTATTAACTTTATCATGTCATTAAAGAATCCAATCAAGATAGCCACGTATATTTTTTTTGGTAAATTATATTTTTAATCTCTCGTTAATTATTTTCCTCAAAAAAGGGTTTAAAAATATAATTTACCAAAAAAATTATATGTGACTGTCTTATTGGACTATTGATGACAACATGACAAATCAATAGATTGTCAATGTCATTATTATATCATTAGTTAATGTTGTTATTTGACATCAAAGACTAAAACAAAATATTTTAAATTTTACAAGGACTAAATTTTTTTATAGAGTTAAAATTTAAAAAAATAAAGTATTTTACAAATACCAAATTGTTATATAAGTCTTAATTTTTTTTTTTTAAAAAAAAGCTATGGAATAAGTCCCATAAGTAAATTCAACTATATGCTAAGTAAGCCTAATTATGTTTTTAGTCCCTCAAATTAGGGAGTTTATACTTTTAAGTCCTTAAATTAAAATTTACATTTTTTAATCCCTCAAGTTTAAAAAATGTTCTTTTTACTCCATTCTCTCAAATAAAAAATTTGCACCTTTTAGTCTTTCAAATTATGTAAAGGAACTAAAAAGGGAAGTTTTTCTCAAATTTGAAAGATTAAAAAATGAAAAATTTTATTTTGGAGACTAATAAAAATAAAACTTTTAATTTAATGGACTAAAATCATAATTAAGTCATGCCAAGTATGTAGTACCCACTATATTTTTTGAAATATAACTATATATGTTCGTGCATTAATTCAACAAAAGTAATAGTCTATGTTAAATTGTTGTTAAATCACAAACTATAATATATGATATGCCTATTGGTAACGCAATTTTTTTTATATCAACAACAACAATAACAAAATTTTATCTCATTAGGTAAGGTCAGGTTCATGGATCATACAATGTCATTCATCACAGTTAAATACCAAAGTTTCAAGAATATTATTTAGCTTGAGATTTCCTTTGATGATATCCTCTAACATCCTTTTTGGTCTCTCTCCTTTTCTTTTCAAAGGGCTAAAAATCATACAAGCTACTATTTTAATTAGCACCTCTTGTAGCCTTCTTTGTACATGTCCAAATCATACAATCTACTAATCTTTTCTCATATATAGTCATTTTGTATTTTATCCTTTCTTGTAAGATCATACATCCATATTAACATTCTTATTTCTACCACTTCTATTTTTCTCTCATGTTTTCATTTTAAAGCTTAGTATTCACTACCATATAGTATAACTAGACATACAACTTTGTGATAAAACTTGCCTTTAAGTTTGGTAGGTACTTTGTGATCACAAATAATCTTTGATGCTTTTCTCCGTTTAATTCATCGTCCTTGTATCCTATGTGTGACATCCTTATTATTTTCTTCATCATTTTGTAGGATTGATCCCATAAATTTAAACTTAAAAACCTATGGTACAAAATCTTCTCTCATTCTTACTTTTGAGCCAAAATCCTCTTGTCTTTTACTAAAATTACAATGCATATACTAAATCTTCAAATAAACAAAATACATTAGAAGAATGGATGAGTAGTGTGTATGTGAGTTTTGAAAACTTTTCCCAAAAATAGCATTTTCAACTTTTAAAACTTTTTGTATATAGAAGTCGTGATCGGAAAATAGAAGCAAGAAGAACACAAGTTTTTAATATTATTTCACTTAACTTGATCTATGTCCAATTATCCTTCAATATGAAGGGTTCCACTAACCAACATAATTATAAGCAAATATTTTTTATGTCACTTATGATTACAACCAACCAACAATTTTAATCCAAGATTGTTATCCCAAGTGTTCTTTAAAATTAAGTAACTCTTGGCTTTAATAAACTAAACAAGTTTGAAAGATTACAAAGTAATGAATTCACTTGGTGAAGATAACTTTGTTATGCAAAGGATAAATTGTTTAAGCATTTTTGTTGCAAGGTTTAGAGCAAAAATATTATTTGTCTAAATATTTTTGTTAATCTTTGCTTCAAGTCTTTGTTATATAAAGGCTCTTGAAAATACGATCATTGTGAAAGTAAGCTTCTT
The DNA here is from genome assembly GCA_026544285.1 of Pachyrhizus erosus. NCBI lineage: Eukaryota > Viridiplantae > Streptophyta > Magnoliopsida > Fabales > Fabaceae > Pachyrhizus > Pachyrhizus erosus. Next base: position 47,953 of record JAMLFT010000176.1, read on the forward strand.
CAATTTTTTTCATTATAACTTTTTTTTAAAATGCATTGAGAGTTTGGCATGTTTCCTCTTTTGACATGTCTATCTCTATAAAGAAGAGAAAAAATGTAGTTGGTTTTTCTTTCCCAAAAAGGTACTTTCATCTCCTGAAAGGTAAACATGTTTTTCTACTCATTTCCATCTTCAATTTTTTCTTTAGTACTTTGTCTTGATGTATGTTATACTTTTGATCAAAGGTTGTACTTATACTCAAAAGGCCTTGCTTTGCATTAAGCATTAGAAATTCAACCATGAGAGCATAGTCGAAAAACAAAAGGAATATCGACATAAGGTTTATTTAAGGAAGAATATGAAAGTAGTAAACCTTAACAGCATGAATGTTCTGGAGAAAAGAATCTTCAAGCATGTGTTCATTTATAGGAAGAAAACTTATTGTGATAAAACATTATGTTTTAGTTTTCTTAATAAAAGTGTTGGATGAAGATTATGTGTTGGACATTGGATTTTCAAAAAAGACTTTGGACCTATATTTTTACAACAAAGCTTTGGACATTTGATTTCATATGAAAACCTTAGATGCATATATGTTAACATGTTAGACACTATACATTAAAACTTATTTTAGTGTGACTAAGAGCAATTATACTATATCTTGGTTGGACGCAAGTTCTATCTACATATCTCAATAAACTTCATTAGTTCATCAAAGTTTATTATTATTTGTTATCATTACGACTATGAGACTTTTAGGGACTTAATATTCTTTATGTCTTTGATTTCAACATGTCTTGCTTCTACTTTGATGTTAATCTAAGAAGGTTTAGATAGAACTTATGAACCCGCAAGTCACTTAAACCATTGAGTACAAGACATAAGAAACCAAACTCCTTGAGACACCATAAACATTATCAAACCTTGATAAGTTAAAAAGTTGTAAAAAGAATCGAAGAGAAAACTCTTCATATTTTGAACTTTCAAAAACTCAATTTCTTTCAATTTGGTTCTAGATATAGTGAGCTTTGCATATATATATATATATATATATATAAACATTAAATTCCCATGCAATAACACATTAATAAAGCGAATGAAAAGATCCTTTTTAATGCAAAATAATTAGCTTGTTCAATTATGTAATAACTAAATACAATTATTATCCCTAAGGTAAATTAAAATATACTTTTTAAAGTCTAAAATTTGTCCAAATACATCATCTAGCAATAAAAACACTCTTTTAGTCCAAAACAACATATTTTGGCAAAATACAACTAGTCCATGTATAATTGATAGGGCAAGCTCCTTAATTTGAGTGGCTTTGGTCCAAAACTATTTCTCCAACTCTATATTAGCCAAATTAGTGTAAGAATGTGATTAAGCTTCTATTCAAATTAGACAAAATTATGTTTGGCTCAAATGTCTTAAGCAAACCCATTTAATGCTTCTTTGGATCTCTTAGTCTTTGCTTTTGTAATATGTATACTTGAAATCTACATAGGATCCCTAGAAGTGCTTGAGTGTGCTTGTTCTAGCTCTTGATTCAAGCTTACTATTAATTGCTTCCATAGTCTTTGTTTCCAAAGTTTGTCTATAAAGTTCAAGCTTATTGTTAATTATTTCCTTTAATTACTCAATCAAGACTATATCATTTGCAAAAGACATGTGATTAGTGATAATCTTTTGTATGTCTTTGATAAACAAGTCCAAAATTAAATTCTATAAGTAAGGACATAAGGTCAAGTGTTGGTTTAATCTTATTCCAATACGAAAGTCCTTAGTTCCACCTTTTGGATTTCTCACATTATTGTTTTATACATGTCTTATATAGTTTGAATATAAGTCATGCACACACTTTTTTCCTTCAAACTTTTCCCTAATTCCATAGAAATAAAATAGATTCAATAATATATGTAATAAATTATAATCTATTTTATAGACTTAAATTTGTTACTTTTATCTTTATTTCCTTTATTTATTTCCAAAAATTATTATTTAATATAAAACAATAAATTTTAAATTAGTTACATAAATAATTAAAACCTATTTGGAATATTAAAAGTTAAAAATAATTTTATTAATTTGACACTATTTAAGACCCATTTGGGATGATTGCAAGTTTTAAATTTTTAGTCTTCGAATGCAATTTTCAAAACAAAATGTGTTTGAAAAAAATGAAGTTGAAATAATTTTTAACTAAAATTAAAAATATTTTTACATTCATTTTCAAAAAGAAGAAAAAATTTGTAAATTTGATTTTTAATTTTAAAAAACACTCTCCCTCACCATTGTCGTCACAATCACAACCATTATTGCCACCATTGCTGCAATCGCCACCACCACTATTGTCATCTTGTTGCCACCATCCACATCATTGTCATTGTAGTCACTACCTTTATTATCACCCTCACCATTACCACCACCATTAACACTCTTACCACAATCAATACCACTATCACTATCACCACCACCTACTACCACCACTACCACCATCTTAGCCATCACTATCACCACCACCTACTACCACCACTACCACCATCCTAGCCATCACTATCACCACTACCACCATCCTAATCATCATCGTCACCACTTCCACCATTGTCACCACCACCTTTGCTATCATTGCACCCACAACCCTATCCACCAATACAACCACCAACACATTGACATTTTTAATGGTATTATGATTTATTCATGCATAATTTTTTGCTTGATATATAGAAATTTAAAATAAAAAATATTAGTTTATATATTTTTATTATTGTTGTTGTCATGATTGTGCTATTTTTTTTATTTTGTGTATAGTTTTAATATTTTTTGTTGCAAAAATTTGCATTTTATAATTTTTTTTATTTTTAGTTTGTTTAGTTATTTTTTATTTTTAATTCTTTTTATGTATTAATAATTTTTTATATTTCATCATTTCATAGTGAAACAAATTAAGATAGAATAATTGACTAATTTTATCTATCTTCAATTTACAACAACTTTTTAAAAACTAAAAATTAAAACTAAAAACTCAAAATTAAATCTGATTTTGGTTTTTTAACAAGGCTTAAAAACCTTTTAGTTTCTATAAAATAGATGATTTTTTATTTTAGTCCATGAAAAGTTTTTGCTTTGATTTCATTCCTTAATTTCTTTTAGTCCCCACTCAAGGACTAAAATAAAATTTTAAAATATTTGAAGAATAATTTTCTTAAAAGACTAAAATAAAAAAATACCTTATTTTACATGGACCAAAAAGGTCATTTAAACCTTTTAAAAATTTCAAAATTAAAAATAAAAAATCACCTTACTATCATTGATTGAATTGGTTTGATTGGAAAATACACAAATTCAACTAATTCTAACAAAGTATTTTAATAAAGTTGGATCAATAACTTGATTCAACCTAACCTTTCTTCTTGGAAAAGTGATTTTTATTTTTTCTTGCTTTTCCAAAATTGTGACTTAAATTTGAAAATTGAAACCTAGGTTGTGTTTATTTAAGATATTAAGAATTATTTTTGAAAATATAATTTTAAAAATATAAAATTTTTAGATAAGGTTTGAGACAAAGTTTTTAGATATTATCAGTTTTCTAATATGTAAAATATTTATATTTATTTTATATTTTTCTCATAAGAAAAAATAAATATCTTTATCTAATTTATTCTCACTTTATTTTATTTATTTATTTAATACAAAGTCATTACTATTATTTATGAAAAGTAATTATAGTCAATAAATTATTTTATATTTTTATCTTCTTTTATTTTTAATTTTTAAATAAACATTTTTTTCTCAAAAGTTGTTGAAATGCAAACCAAATATGCTATTGTAAATAAGATAATTAACACCAAATTTTATCATTCAACAATTATTATTTTATGAATTTTATTATTTATGTTTATTTTTTACATTTTACTAACATATTTTGTAATTTTCATACATGTTACCAATTCTTTAAATACGTAACAAAATGTTGACATGTCTATAGTACAACATCATTTTACCACTAATTTTAGTAAAATAATGTTATTTTATTATCAACATGATAAAATTTTCAAAAAATGAAAATACATAATGATAAAATATGTAAAA